>JANJYP010004079.1:0-12667 GCA_024605115.1 Rastrelliger brachysoma | reverse complement strand
ATTCATTGTATTTATGAGTCTGGAGGCGTTAAGGCCGTTACAATTGCAGCTTGGTGAATTACTATAAGTGTGTACAAGCTTAAATATAAATTTGGGGGTTTTTACGGTTTAACAGATGATAAGAACGATACATTCTACTCATTGTCTGGTTGTAATTTTAATAGTCTTGATTCCTAAGAGCTTTCCGTAGTTTCAGGCAATACCATGTATGTTTGGATGTTCTCAAGACTTGAATCCAAGTGACTTTGGCTTATTCTCATCAGTGTGTAATAAATACAGAACATATTATTTGAAACAATGAAAAATCTCAAAGACATGTTACTGGTGTTAAAAGCAAAATAACTTCTCTAATTTACGCTACTTCATAATACACCCCCAGGTAACACAATGGTATAGTCCAAGAGGTAGGAAAGCCCTGTAAGTGAGACAAATCAAGCCTGTGACAGCGGACAAACTTGACTTTTATAACAAGTAAATACTGTACAGAGGTACGTAATATTCAAAAGTCCACGGTTTGACCTCAGTAACGTGTTTTTTTTAACAGCACCACCAGGTTTTGCCGAGCTGTCAGTGCAAATGTGGGGGGGAAAATTGCAAAGAAGATGACCACTTGCTAGCGGTAGCTTCCTGCTAGCCTGCTATCTGCTAGCGGATAGCTGATTACACAGAACGGGAGCTGAGCAGGAAGAAGTAGCATGCTAGGTAGATAGATGCTAGTTAGCCTTTTTTAGCTTGCCCATCCTATTTTGGGATTGGCATTCCGCTAGCTAGTAACCTTAACTTAGCTGCCGTTAAACATGACTGTAAAAAGGGTGTTTATGAAGTCACGTCAACACCTCTTTTGTAAAAAACGGTTATCGGTTGATGTGAAGTGGCGAGCGAGAAAAGCTGGGCATGATGAGGATGATGATGTTGCAATGTTTTCTCTAACGTGAAATCAACTGGTAATAATGACGAGATACAACACAAGGGGCCTTATATCTCCTACTTCCAGGTGATCTATCAGTCTTTGGGCACTGATCTGGAAGTTTGCCTGTCGCTACATTCAGCAGTCTCGCCTGGCCTAATAGCTCAGTTAGTATCGGTGACTGATGTATCCAGTATCTGTGTCGATGAGCGTTAGTGTTGACTGCCCCCATGAACTTGAGCACAGTGTTGATCTCATCTGTTGCTGTCATTGTAGCACGGCAGTACAGCATTTTAATCAGGCTATTTAGCATGAAACTAATTTGCAGTTTATGTCTATGTATTCTGACATCTGTGTAATGTACTGTAGTTAAGGTTGATAGCTATTTTCAGTGCTATGTTTAAATTTTTATAATGCTATGTGTTTTACAATTGATTAGAGAGAGAAATAACTACTATTGTTAGAATATAGCTTTGTAAAATGATTTTCAAAAATGTGTTTTGTCATTATATTTATCATACCTGTGCTTTTCATTTATGTGCAGTTGCTACATATGTCTATTCTACACACTCAAATGTTATTTGTTCATTTAGGAAGTTTTGCTTTTAACCGCAAACTGTAGGACTAGCAGGTGGAAGAAATGAAACCCCAGACAATTTCTTTTACTCACTCCAGTATTTCTCTGTTTTGTTTTTCCCCCATCAGTCTAGAAGAGAAACTGTACAATGTCCTTGAAGCCGCGGGTGGTGGATTTTAACGAAACATGGAACAAGTTACTGACGACAATCAAGGCTGTAGTGATGCTCGACTATGTGGAGAGAGCCACATGGAATGATCGGTTCTCGTATCCTTTGCTGACTTGCTCAAAATAGAAAAGCTTTGCTAAGCATCAAATTCACCAAAAGCCCTTCATTTATTCATAGAGAATCACCAGGCAAAATAGTTTTTATTAAATGTATCTATATTACCATCATTGTCATATCATATAATTTCACTTAATCTGATCACGTTTTCCACATTTTTGATTCCTGAACTTTGACACCAGTGACATTTATGCCTTGTGTGTTGCATACCCAGAGCCTTTGGGTGAAAAATTATACACAGAGACCAAGGTGTTTCTTGAGAATCACGTTAGGCAGTTGTACAAGGTAAGCATTCCCGAAAACCCACCTATAAAATGCATTTGCTGATGCTACTACATTATGCTGTTCTCTATAATACCTGTCATACCCGTGTGTGTGTGTGTGTGTGTGTGTGTGTGTGTGTGTGTGTGTGTGTGTATTGCAGAAAGTCCTGGAATCAGAGGAGAAGGTTTTAGTCATGTACCACAGATACTGGGATGAATACAGCAAAGGAGCTGACTACATGGACTGCTTGTACAGGTAACACTGTCGCCATTTGTTTCTACTTAATATTAGACTTATTTGCAGACTCACCATTGAGTGCAGTCTTCTCTTTTTGCTCTTCCACCTTTTCTCTTTTTCTTTTTTTCTGCACCAGACTTTTTCTTAGTCTGTTTTCTAAGCATTTGATATTGAGACTGCTGTCTAGTTTTTTGTTTTTTTTCTGTCTTTACACCACATTTTAAATAAAGCCTAACAGGTGTAGTGATTTAAGTAGGTGTCAGCGGTCGGCTAGCAGTTGGCTGTAGTCACTGTGGTAAGTTTAAGTACAACTCTTTACAGAAGATGTGAGGTGGCTTTGTCAGGTCTAATTTCTTGAAATGCGTGTGTGTGTCAGGGTCTTTAAATGCAGAGTGTACCAAGCTACATTATACCAGTCTGCAGTTGTTTTTTTTTTTTCTTTTTTACATTTAAAATATTACCTTGAAAAGTGCAGTGTGAAGTGCCAACAGGCATTTGGCATGTCCTGATTCATTCTAAATCAATACCTCCCTTGGAGAGCTTTCAGATCTATTTTTATGTGTACTTCCCACTAGACTTGCCTGTGCATACATACGCCTTTGTCATTTATTATGTCAGAGTGAAACAGAAAGAGAATGTAAGGCTCAAGACTTTAGTAGTGCCACTGTGGAGTTCAGCTCTTTATATAGAAGAGGGTGGCTTATTATCCTCAACAGATCACTATGTGAATATAGATGCTGTCAAACGCACATCATCATGCGGTGGCGGCTGGACATGAAGTGCCAACAGAATGGAGACAGACTGTTTACACCTTCAATCACCATCTCGCACTCTGTCTCGTGTTTATCAGCGCTCAACACTCCGTCGTTATATTAGCAGTTCTTTAACATATCGTGCTGGTGTTTGATACCTGTCCAGGCTGAAGTGTATGACAGAAGTCAGGTGGAGTGGCATCATTATACTGCTGATACAGGCAAATGGCACAGCTGTGAAAAGGACATGTCATGTAAGCTGGAATCAGTCAGCATAGATCATAGCTTGATGACGGCCATGATAACGAGAGTGTTTTCTTTCAGACATCCTGGTTGTTGTTCTGCTCTTAACTTTCTCTTTATTTCCTTGAAACTCATCAGATGTGTTGAAATACTCTTTCAGTATATGTATTTCATCATCGGTGTAGCTGTTATAAATTAGTGACACTGTTTAGCACGGATTGTAAAATTAATCTTCCTCAGTACCGTTTTGTGCAATAGCAAAGTTTCTCAGAAAGAGGAAAAATGACTCCTGGTGTAGAAATGCAAAAGCAGTGCTGTTTTTACTTTAGCCTGTGGTACATAAGAGGAACAATGCAACCAAACTGCAATTTATATTAGAGTTTCATTAACTGAGTTTTGCCTAATCTTACCCATAAAAACAAGCTGACAGATACCCAGGCATCATAGTAAGACCAGCTTTATTAAATTAGATGAGTAATTTTATTGATCACATAGAGAGGAAACTCATTTACTGCCAAACAGCTCATACATACAACAAGTGGACAACAGAATAAAGTAAATAAATAAATCAACTATTTTAGAAATATGATCTACAGCAATGCGTCAGAGCAACAACTACGGGTGGGTATTGGCCAGAACCTCACAATACGATGTATATCACGATGCATGGGTCACAATACAATACGTATCACGATATCACACATCATGATATCACGATTTGGCAATATAAATAGAGATGAAAACAAGTTTCTATATATGTACATCAGATGATACTGATCAGAAGACAAATTTAGTCAAAACTATTTCATGCAAAACAGCCTTTCTATTTTATTATTTCATTATTATTTATTATTAATTGTATTAACATTTTCACTGAAAAAGATATTGAAAGTAAATGTGGTGTTACACACTGCATTTCTTGTCCCTGAAACTACTGTAAGTAAATATCTCAAAGTAACCATTTATCTCTTTTCCCTGACAAACCAACTGAACTGTGCAACTCACAGTGCGGCTAAAAACAGATAGGATAAAGTATCTGAGTGACAATGCACAAAAATAAGTGAAAATAATGTTTTCCCTATTGTGTCACTGTTTGAACACTGAACTGAAGAACCGTATGAAAATAAAGTGCCGATGGAGCCATTACAAAAGTACTGAGACATTTAGTTACTTCCACAGTAATCAAGTTCGAGAAAAGCAGAGGTAAATAGGAGCTATAGCACTAATATTAGAAGCGTATCACTTGGTTATGCTGCAGCAGTCCAGGTGATTGAGACTGTGGGGTGAACGCGCTAACTCAATAGCATGTCTGCAGACCAGGAGGCAGCAGATCTCAGCTGCGGCTCCTTAAGCAAGCTGTTTCACCTACTGTAGGGTGACCAGATGACCTCTTTTCCTTCAAAGTCTTCCCTTTTGTACAGCCTTCCAAGTATCCATGCTTGTGAAATATGAAATCCGTTTCATTTTAAATGAAATAATTTCCACAATATGTGCATATATTTAGTCCAAGTCCAAATTGAAGTCAAGCCAGCCCCCACTTTAAAATCCTTTGTCATGCCAGCCCAAAGTATTTAGTGTATAATTACAGTATAAATAAATAAAAAAACAACTTCTAGTTATTACTGTACCATTCCACTTCACACTGATAGTACTTGACCTCAAGATGACATCCAGAAAAAATCAGGTCAATCTGAATTTCAAAATAGAAGCCCTCTGAGCTTCAATATTTCAATATTTTTCCAAGTACTATCAGTGTGAAGTGGAATGGTACAGTCATAACCAGCAGTTTATTTTTTATTATATTGTAAATGTACAACAAAAAAACTTCAAAATATGACATTTCAGAGGGCTTTTATTCTTAAATTCTACATCAGTTTTATTTAGATTTGAAAAATCTCATTGCCACTGGAATAAAAGACGTTCTAAAATAGTACTATGGACGTGCTTGTATCACATTTTCATGCTGTGATCATTGTGGCTAACATTTTGTTCTCTTTTGGAAGTTAATTTTCAACTCATTTTGAAAAGGTAGAACATGTGTAAACATGCACATAACACAATAGTGATGAACTATGGCAGAGTTACAATTGTGGCTGAAAATATTGTTATCCTTTTTTTTTTTTCAAAAACAACTTTTCTATGTATTAAGTTAAAACTGTTAAATAACTGCAGTCAAGCTTGATCTGGTGTCTGCACTTCTCCACTGGTAGTTTGGTCTACTCTTCTCCGATCAGGACTCAAAGTAGACCACTTCAGAATAGTCTTAATTTTCTTTATTTTGTTCTCATCCACTCTTGAGTGTTTTTTGATGTATGTTTGGGGTCTTGATCTTGCTGAAATACCCACGACCAATGACACACAGCTTTCTGACACTGGGCTGTATGTTTAACCTCAAAATGTCTTGATAGTCTTCTGATTTCATTGAGCCCTGCTCAGAGTCAAGGCACCCAGTGCCTGAGGCAGCACAGCAACCCCAAAACATCACAGAGCATCCTCCATGTTTCATGCTAGGCATGGTCTTCTTTTCTTTGAAGGTTTCATTTTTGCTTCTGTAAATACAGGGTTGAGGTAATTTACCAAAAAGCTCTAATTTAGTTTCATTTGTCCAAAGCCCATTATCCAAGAAGGATTGTGGCTTGTCATTTTGGTGAAGTCCAGTCTGGCTTTTGTGTCTCGCTCTTAGAAGTGGGGTCTTCCTAGGTATTCTACCACGGAGCCCATTTTCATTCAGACAGCAACAAACAACCGTTTTCCTTAGTTCTCGAGCATTGGAGTAATCTTGTTTAATGTTGGGCCAATTTTCTCTTGTGATCACGTCTAGAGATGTTGCCTACAGTTCCATGCGCTTTAAACTTCTTAATGATATTGGCAGCAGTAGTCAGAGGAACATCAAGCATTTTGGAGATGGTCTTTTAACTCCCACTTTACTACCAACAAATAGCATGGGCAGCTTAGTTAAATCTGACCCACACATACAGCATGTCCACAGCACTGAGGCAGCAAGTGTTCTTGTTGTCAGAGGATCCCCTTTTTCACTTAATATTACAACTCATGGCTCATAAATTAGCTGTACTCCAGCACGCGGAGCAGCTAAAATTAGCATAGCCTTTACCACGGTAACTGCAGCTAGAACTAGAGAGACAAGGAGCTGACTTCACTGATCCTGCTGTGGTATCTCTGTGTTTGTTTAGTTGGTAGAAATGAAGCTTGCAAATAAAGTCATAGTAATGACAATTTTAGAAATTGCTGGTGTTATTACTATCAGAACACTTCACCATGGCACACACTCACATTTCTAAATCATTTAGAGTCATGTGACTGGATATTAGACTGTGTAGCTGAGATTTGCTGCAAGCTGCTGGCTGCAGAGGGCTAATTAGCAGTAAGACACCACCATTCAGTAAATATACACAGTTTAACCAAAATGTTGACCTAAAATGCTCTACAACTGTCTCCTTTCAAAAATATTTTAACCAGATATAAATGACTCGGCCTGAAGTGGGATTGGATTTAGAGTCTTTGTATAGTTTAATCTCTTAAATAGCATGCACAGTACCAGAATTGGGTCTAATACATAAATTCAACTAGGGTAAATGCTCCTGAATTATGTTGCTAATCCACGAGCCATGAAGTTGAATATTACAGTTTAAAACATTTTTAGTTGTATTCTTGAGACAAAAGAACTCAGATATCAGCTTGTGCATTCTGTGTGACCTAAAGACAAAAAGATGATACATGTAGCCACTGTGTTATTATCAAACATGCAGCTCTTCAGAGGGTCTTTTTACAATATTCATAAATAAAACATTTGTGTCTGCCACCGTCTCATTAATGGGGCAAAAAAAAATCCTGGACAGTGTTGGTTTTCATTGGCTAACCTGATACTAAATAACCACATGGGGAGAGGGTGATTGACCTGTAGGCCAGGGTAACCACAGAATGACCCCTCTCACATGACCTCCATAAATTAATGACTCAGCTTTGCACCAGCAATGTTGTGCTTCTTGACACACTCCCATTAGACATTATATGACATCTGTATGTTATCTTAACATCTCGACCCCCCTCTTCCCTCTCTGCTTCTTACAGGTATCTCAACACTCAGTTCATCAAGAAGAACAAACTAACAGAAGCAGACCTGCAGTACGGCTACGGGGGAGTGGACATGAATGAGCCGCTCATGGAGATCGGAGAGGTACTGACCCATTCACTCTCACTGGTTATAAACATTCTCCTGCACATCCAAGAAGAAGAAGATAAGAAGCAAGGGATGAGAGTTCATACACAGAATAATAGAGAAATAATCTGTGATCCAGTATCCAACTCAAGAGTCAGCGCTGTGCTTTTGTGATAATATAATCTGTTTTTGTTTGTCATTGCAGTTGGCGCTAGATATGTGGAGGAAGCTCATGATTGAGCCTCTTCAGGCTGTTCTGATTCGGATGTTGCTGAATGAAATCAAAAAGTATGTTTCTCACACAAGCATTTTTTTTTTTCTGAAATGCATACACTTAAAGTATCAAACAGTGTCCCTTCAAGTTTAATACTGTCACTGCAGCAGTAACTGTAAAAGCATCATGCCTAACACCAGCTTCCTCTTATCCCGCAGTGATCGTTGCGGTGAGAACCCCAACCAGAAAGTAATCCACGGGGTCATCAACTCCTTTGTTCATGTTGAACAGTACAAGAAGAAGTTTCCACTAAAGGTGAGACAATTAAAGTAGCATGCTATGTGATTTTTATATCGATTCATTTCTTTTGGTATCTCTCATGTTTTAGTTTTAGTGCATATAACTGCTATTTCCCTGCTTAATCTTTTAATCTCTTGTTTGCATGTTGTTCTGATCACTCCACTGATTAACTTGCAGCATCCTCTGATTATTTTGTGTTTGACCACAAGTTGCACAGCAAGCATTCATATAGTATATGTATGCATGTATGCTCAATCCCCCTCGGGTAAAATTCTCTTCCTGTGTTGCAGTTTTATCAGGAAATCTTCGAAGGGCCATTTCTGACAAAAACAGGAGAGTATTACAAACAGGAAGCCTCCAATCTACTGCAAGAATCCAACTGTTCACAGTATATGGAGAAGGTAAGAGAGATGGACCGATAATGCTGTTTCACCTTTGCTCATTTTTTTTATTTAGTTGGGTTTTTATGCAGCACAGATTGAAAAAACCTGCAAATAATAAATCAGCCGTTTTGCTTCCAGTCAACCTTTAGTTTCTGATGACTAACTCTGAGCGTGCAGCTAGTGATGACTGCGTGTGTGTGTGTGTGTGTGTGTGTGTGTGTGTGTGTGTGTGTGTGTGTGTTTGTGTTGCATGTTCACCCCAGGCCTGTGTGTGAACTGTCAGGTCACGTCAGTGTGGTGACATAAGAGTTTTAATCTGAGTATTAGCTCTACCATTAACCCGCTAAGGCAGAGATCACAGACCTCCGGGCAACTCTCGCTCTCTCTCTCGCTCACTCTCTCTCACTCTCACGCTCTCGCTCTCTCTCATTCATTCGTTTGGAAATAATCAGATTTCTCCAATAGATTTATCCCTCCTCCCTGTAAACAGGATCATCATTAAAGCTTTACCAGGCATTAATGTAGTGTGGCTCGCCCTCCTGTTTGATTTGTCACTAGCCGCCACGTTGATATAAAGATTGATATGTGATATGACTGAGAAAGAAAGACAACACAATGCAGTCCTCTCCTGTCTGGACAGGCTGAGCCACATTTGTTTATCTGACCCAGTTTACAGCTGGTGGGAGGGTTTTTTATTTTCTCTTAGTTATCCTACGTGTGTGTGTGTATGTGTGTGTTCTGTTCAACAGAGCTTATCAACACACCTGTGGGTTCTTTAAAATGTTTTGTAAAATGGCATTAAAAAGGAGCGATATAGTCTTTTTAAATAATCTTTTACAGGATTTAAAAGGAAACTATAAAAGAAACTAAAGGAAAGCAAACATAATTTAACATTTTATAATAATCATCATCATCATAATGATTTTAGTGTATTGAACTAAACCATTAAACCTGGCCTTCCTGCCCTTCTCTTTCCACTTTTCTCTTCCTCCAGGTTTTGGGTCGGTTGAAAGATGAAGAGGTGAGATGTCGGAAGTACCTGCACCCCAGCTCCTATGCCAAAGTCATCCATGAATGCCAGCAGAGGATGGTGGCAGATCATCTGCAGTTCCTCCACGGAGAATGCCAGAGCATTATTCGGCAGGAGAAGAGAGACGGTCAGTACTATATCTGTTCATAAAGCCTATGAAACATGTACTCAGTAAGTGCACGCTGGTATTGAACTGGAGTATAACTGTGTGTTGTTTTGTCTAGACATGGCCAACATGTATACCCTGTTGCGGGCCGTAGCCAATGGCTTGCCCCACATGATCCAGGAGCTGCAGGTCCATATCCACAATGAGGGCATCCGAGGCACCAGTAACCTCTCTCAGGAAAACGTTAGTAGTGCAACACCGTATGTGTGTGTGTGTGGGTGGGTGCATGCGTGCCTGCACTTGATGATTTTCAAGAATACAGGCTTCTTGTAAATTGCATTTCCCCTTTTTGTCATGATACCTGTAAGCGGTAGAAATAACTGTTACTCTCATTTCCTTTATTTATTTTGGTTTCATCATGGCTTCCTGCACAGTTAGATGTTTTCATGAGAACTCCTTGTTATCATTGCTGGCTACAGCGTCCTGCCTGGTGCAAAGAGTTGCTATAAATAGACTGATGTTTATTATTTTGACTGTTGTAAGATGTCACTTTTTTTTGTCTGTTAAGCTTCACTTATAAATCTTTCCTCTATTAATACGTCTTTATCTCTCTCCTCTGACTCCTCTAGATGCCAACCCTATTTGTGGAGTCAGTACTGGAGGTTCACAGTAAATTTGTTCAGCTCATTAACACAGTTCTAAATGGAGATCAGCACTTCATGAGTGCACTCGATAAGGTATTAAATACTAGACTATAATGGCTGGTGCCTCACTGAAGAGCATAGTCATAATAGAGTAGTCAAGTCAAGCATGTTGAAAGTAAAACAAGGTACTTTTCATTTAAATGGTCTGAGTGAATGTTTTTATGTTGCCTCTTTCTCAGGCTTTGACGTCTGTGGTGAACTTCAGGGAGCCTAAGTCCATCTGTAAAGCCCCTGAACTGGTTAGTAAACACACACACACATACACACACACACACAGACGCAGTGTCATACACAGTGCCTTGACCGTGTCATGTCTCCCCCGGTGTGTCCGTGCAGCTGGCAAAATACTGTGACAATCTGCTGAAGAAGTCTGCTAAGGGAATGACAGAGAACGAGGTGGAAGACAAGCTGACTAGCTTCATCACAGTCTTCAAGTACATAGACGACAAGGACATCTTTCAAAAGGTGACCACAGCTACTCTCTCGTGCTGGAACTGATGTTAAAAAGTTTCTTTTTTACTTTCCTCAAAAGGTATCTTATGACATCCTGATGCACAGGCCTGGGCTCGCAGGGGTAGTTTTGAGCTTAAAATAGTTTTGTAATAGAAATATTATGCTCACTGTGTCCTTTTCAGTATCCTCACTTGTCCTAAAATACCCAGTTTAAGAATAATATTTGTCCATTAAAACCCTGCATGAATCATTTTGGTTTGTTTCAACTCTTGTTTTTGTCCGATTTCCACAGTTTTATGCCAGAATGCTAGCAAAGAGGTTAATACACGGTTTGTCATTGTCAATGGACTCGGAAGAAGCCATGATCAACAAACTAAAGGTAAACCAAAGAAAAAAAAGCCTAGATTGACAATGCCAGAACCTCATTTTAAAAATATTTCAATATTATGTCGCTCACGCACTCATTTACCCCCCCCCGCCCCCATCTCTCTCTTTCTTTTCCTGCTACGTCCACCCACCACTCTCGATCCCTCAGCAAGCTTGCGGCTACGAGTTCACAAGCAAACTCCACAGAATGTACACAGACATGAGCGTGAGCGCCGACCTCAACAACAAGTTCAACAATTTCATCAAGACACAGGAGACCGTGGTGGACCTGGGCATCAGCTTCCAGATCTATGTATTACAGGTAGAGGAGGATAGGGTTAAAGACAAGGTTTCTCACTTTTTAGCTTTGATCAAGGAAACCCTACAAAAGTCAAAGCAGTGCTTCCCTCCAAATCAGCCCGACTGTAAAAACAGCAAAAAAAAAAAAAAAAACAGTGTAGGAATGCTTAATACTTTAATTATGTGTGTGTTTGTGCACTCAAGAATGTTTGTATTTAAACTGAGGCAGCACCAAATAAGACTTAAAGGCGCCAAGAAGTCACGATTCTTTCTCCCAAACATTGGTTCACGTCAATCAAGTGATGTGAGCCCATGGAAAAATACAAGGTTAATAATTATAAAGACTTAAAGCCTACAGTAGAACAGAATGAGCTGAACTAGATTAAAGCAAATCTTCAACTACTACTGTTTATGTATTCTTATCTAATATGGCACACCTTAACAGCTCATTTATTAGTGTTAGATTGCACCCTCACTACTCTTCTTTATGAACCATATCCTAATGCACGCCTAAGCAGTAAAACTTAGCACTGTGTGTTATGTCCAAGTATTTTTTTTTTCCCATACATGTGTAATTTCTACGGTCTATGCCATGTGATTGCAGGCTGGAGCATGGCCTCTCACACACGTCCCCTCCTCCACATTCGCCATCCCTCAAGAACTAGAGAAGAGCGTGCAGATGGTAAGTCGCAGCAGAATTTTTTTTTTTTTTATTGAGTTCATTAATGGAGTACACTGTGGATTAACCTTTGCTTTCACCTTCCTTTTTTTTTTTTTTACAGTTTGAGTTGTTTTATAATCAGCACTTCAGCGGGAGGAAGTTGACCTGGCTGCATTATCTCTGCACAGGTGACACAATTACACACACACACAAGCTGAATTGTGGATTGAAATGTATGCGTTATATTNCACACACACACACACACACACACACGAGCTGAATTGTGGATTGAAATGTATGCGTTATATCAGAACAGCCGTTATAAGTCGAATTGTGGGAGAGAAGAAGAAAGAGTAGTAAATAATAAACTAGTTCAATTTTTACACACGACAACAGGTGAGGTGAAGATGAACTACCTGTCCAAGCCCTACGTCGCCATGGTGACCACCTACCAGATGGCCGTGCTGCTGGCCTTCAACAACAGCCAGACGGTGACCTGCAAGGAGCTGCAAGACAGCACCCAGATGAACGAGAAGGAGCTACACAAGACCATCAAGTCCCTGCTGGACGTGAAGATGCTCAACCACGACTCACAAAAGGTCAGAGGAACAACATTCCAGAGCCCACAGCTTTGGCCTGAAGTTCTCATAAAAGATAGTTAACACTGGGAAAAGTAGTGAACTTGTGAATCATAAACTTTTTTTTTT
>JANJYP010004062.1:0-12751 GCA_024605115.1 Rastrelliger brachysoma | reverse complement strand
GTTAAAAAAAAAAAAAAAAAAAAAAAAAAAGATGGATTATCAGTTGGGCCACTGCCTCTCTGCTTTGGGATATCAGTTATCCGAACAGTCTGGAAACACTGTATTTCAAACACAAAGGGTGAAAGTATTTGACCTCTTGGCTCACAAAATCTAAGTATGATTCTAAGTTTATTTGTCTTATTTCCTGAGTGCTACAGAGGAACATTTTTGAGGTACAAATTAGCTTGAATCTGCCCGGTTTTAAAGGTTTATAGGACTTTTTAAAAAGTGTTTTATTCTGAAGGAGGTCTGAATTGAATAGCATTGAAATTAGCTTAGCTCCAACACTTTGAATCGCTGCCCACATCTCTGCTTTGTTCAGAGATCTAAACAGATGTGGTGTTGCGCTCACTGATGGTTATTATTTTAGTCAACTGACAAAATCAGAGCATTAAAAAGCTGGCCGAGTTGCTGGAAATCGACTTGCAGCATAATCATGTTTTGTCTGACAATATTACCATGTATTAAAAACTAGTTTGCAGCTTTTGAACCTCTGTGAAACTTTAACTGTAGTATTTTATACTTACAGTTTGTCCTTTTTTAAAAAAAAACAACACTCTGCACCATGTTCTATCTACATCTACTCAAAATGTCTGGTCAACAGCTTTTCAAATATTAGAAGTGAGAAGTTAATGTCAATGTGCTACTTCTACAAAATAAAAGTTCCTTTCTACGATTGGCTTCAATACCATCATGTACTAACATTCTCCACCACGATTGTCTGAATTCAAACTAATTATAGAGCATGTGGGCGGGTTCATTTGAAAGTGTGTTGTCCTTTAATTTACACAGGGGACCACAGAACAGTTTCATTTTTAACAAGCAGGCCTTGTGTGTCTCTCTCTGTATGCGCGCGCGTGTGTGTGTGTGTGTGTGTGTGTGTGTGTGTGTGTGTGTGTGTGTGTGTGTGTGTGTGTGTGTGTGTGTGTGTGTTCTCTTATCTGCATGTTCAAATGTGTGCATAGAAGTGTAGGTGCTATCTGTATGTGTCTATGTGTGTCTGGTCTGAATACAAGTGACCTTTAATGAGTTAAGGGGATCCCACTACGGCTTTCCCAGACACACAATGACCTTTCAGCCCAGACTAGGCAAAGGGGAGGTGTGTGTATATGTATGCATATATATAAATATATACATATATGTGTGTGTGATGTGGTGTAGGTGGTGTGTGGTTGAGATGACTAGAAAGTATCTGATTGTCATTAAAAGTGAAGTGTTACTAACGAATGCTGTACAGTCATGTCAGTTAGCAAAAGACCCAAGTCATTAAAAGAATGTACCACCAAACAGATACACACATGAGAGTCTACCATTAACAAAAGGACTATTGTAATCATGTTCTATTATTGAGGAAACTATAAATGCTGTGTCTTAAAAGTTATGTAACTGATTGGTAAAGCAAAAGAGGGTGGCCCTGATTAAATACTGAAAAAAATCAATACTGACTTCATCCATTAGACAGGACACGGTCACTTTTTCCATTTTTAACCAATACATGATCTAACCTTCACCAATTCATACTCTTTCTCAAAACTTATTTAAAATTTTAGTGTCTGAAACCTAAACCGACACCTAAACCGGACTTCTTTTTTTTTTTAAATGTATGTGTGTATATATATATAGAATAATATATTTAGTGCGTGTGTCATATTGTTTTGTCATCCTTTTAATGTCTCATTTTGCCTGTGTAAATCACTTTACGACTTATGTCTATGAAAAAATAAATAAATTCTGTTCATTTACATATTAACTCAACTCTCCTGTGCTAACTTCTTGTGACTTTTCTTGAACCTTTTCAGTACATTTCCTAAAGGGTGATCCACAACTAATGATAAAATCCACACATATACTCTAACTTAGCATCACATTGTTCTAAAAAATATTATTAAACATGACACCAAATATGATAAATATGTATAGAATTTCTTCTAACAGTATCATATGTAATAACAGAACATGATAGCGGTAGCCTCATTAGACCGGAACACAATGTAGAAATGAAACATGCAGTGTGATTAGTAAAGGGACTCAAATTAGGTCTTTACAACTAGTGTGTTTCTCCACTTAAGAAATAATTGTACAATATATACGTAACTCTTCTCACTACGCTATAGACAATCACAATAGAGACAAACTACTTGGTAACTAACTTTATCAACACTTTCAGGGTGCTATAACTGTAATAACAATGAGTTCATGTTGAAGTGAACTTGTACTACAGCTTCTACTTGCAGTGCTATCACAAGCATGTAAGTATTAGATAAGGTGAAAAACTCCACAGTCTCCCCTTGAAATGCAGAGGGGCACTGAGTGATTTTTCGAGTATGTGTACATTGTGCTTTGTCTTTTTGCATGACAACCCTTAAACTCATGTCACTGTGTTATGTCACAAATTAATTTGGAGGTAAAACACCAGACAATGCATCGCTGTCCAAGTGTCTATGCGTTCAGTCTGCATGCTTTTTGGCAGGGCTGTCTTCCCTTAAGATGAGCTGGGGAGGGGGGAGGGCCATCTTCCGCACCCTCCCTTCTCTCCTTTCCCTCCCTTCTCTTGCACCCTCCTCCTCTGTCTCTTTCTTTCTCTATGTGAAACGCCTGGAGCATCCACGGTGCTGAACTGTCTCTAATCGATTTGTCTGTGAAGGCGAAGCGTCACACTCAGAGTACCACAATGCAATTCTCTCTCTCTCTTAGTGACACCGCTCCCCTAGCCCTGAACACCTAAGGGAGCCTGAGTGACGCTGAGAGACTCTTATGCTGGGATAAAGAATGGGAAGACACTTCAATCCGCCAATAACAACAACAATGTAGCACTATTACTGATACTACACTGTTACAAATACTACAGACAGTGCTGTTTTCACCGTTGTTACGATTATCACTAATGCTACAGTACTACTTCTGCTACTATTCCTCAAAAGTGGATTTTGCAAGCATGGAATCTCTGGAGAGCCATGTCTAATTTTTGCTGTAAAGACCAATTTGCCCACCACGCTCACCACTCTTCATCAGGAGGCACAAAGGGATAACATGTCAGACCAAAACTATGCACTTCTGCATTTAAAGTTATGTTTTTGTTAATTTCCAAACACTCTTTCAACCTATGGTATCACTATGCTAACCACTAAGACACACTCAACTTAATTATGAGGGGTGGTTTTACCATGCATTTATTATAAGACCTGGATATTATTGTACATGACAAATTCAGTCCAATAACAATTGCTCGATTAGCTGAAATTAGCCTGCAAATTTTTTTTTGTATTGGGTAAACTTGACCAATAGCATTCTTCAAGAAGAGATTTTAGAGTTTCAGCCATCGATATTCCAAAAAAAAAAAAAAAGTTTCTAGCTTCTGAATTTACTTCTGCTATATGTGACCTTGTCTATTGTGATGACATCACAGATTTTTAAATGGCTTTTCTCAGGTTTTACAAACTCCAACTCAAAATTTATAATAGAAATAGTCGTACTTGACCTTGTTTGCACTTCAAGGTGTCCTGTCACCAGTTTTACAGACATCTCTTTGACAGTGGTGGTGTACGGAGAAAATGCTTTTTGGACTGCAGGGGTATTTTTGATTGTAACATCACGAGTGGAAACTGGGAAAAATCAGCTGATCGATGAGTGGTGGCATAGGTCTACTAGCCAGCTCTTCTAACACATCATAGGTGCTATATATACTGTATATTAGGAAAGGTCAGGTGATCACTGAAACAGAACACCAAGAGCTTGATGAGTTATCTTGTAAATGTAAATATGAATAGTACCAGTGCAAGACTGCTAAGTTAGCAAAGAAAACAAATGAAAATAGTGTTGACTCATGGTACAGTTAAGAAAACAAGAAATGTTAAGGTAATAAACCTGAATGCTAGTACCAACCTAATTTTAGTATAGCGTTAGTAACTGTGAAACAAGTTGACACTGGACACGCTAAATACCCTATTTGTGTCTAGCATGGCGCTAATGCTAGCTAATGAAGTGCAGCAGTCTATATGTGTGTGTGTGTGTGTGTGTGTGTGTGTATGTGTGTGTGTGTGTGTGTGTGTGTCTGTGTGAGTTCAGGTCAGTGAGTAATTACAATGCCCCTGTAGCAGCTCTTTAACTAAGTGTTACCTCAACACACTGGTGCTAATCTAATGTTGGTCCCATGCTGTGTAACACAAAGCTAACACTGACCTACAGCCTGGCCTAGCATCTGTATGTTTCTGTTTGTGACCACCCGCTGTGTGTCCGTGCCTGTGTGTGTGTGTGTGTGTGTGCGTGTGTGTGTGTGTGTGTGTGTAAATGTGTCTCAAGCACACACCTGATGGGCAGTATCTCCTGTTTCACAGCAAGGTCACAGATGGAACAAGCAGACACAACACACATGCTATGATACTATTGTTAGGTGGACTTCAAAGCATATGTTCATATAAAAATACATAAAAAGTTAAATAAAAATGTTCTGTCTGAAGCAGGTGCAAAGAGGGGAACAAATATGATGTAATTTTCTCATTTGTAACACACACATACACACACACACACACACACACACACACACACACACACACACGAGTACAAGCGCGGTAAGTGTTTCACACATTTCCCATTTACTCCATTCACGGAGCAGTTTAGCGGAGCTCAAATGGAAACGTGGGTAACTGGCTGAGTAGCTGATAAAAGCCCGGCTACAACTTGGTGTGCCGAGCTCATAGCGGAATGAGAAGAGTGGAAGCTCTGCGGTGGGTGGACATGAAGGAAATCCACAGGTCACACACTGGTACAAATGTCCTTTTGCAACAGTGATGGGCAAAACATAAAAGTTGCCTCTTTAAAATAAATGATTTGGTTTTTAAATGCCTGTCTTGGCTACATTCTATGCTCATCTCCGAACCTTGAGACATTTGGAATATTTACACAATAGGCAGACGAGATAGTGGAGAGACACAACTAAGACAAAGAAAGACAGAAAATTTGATTCTGAAACTTGTGATTTACATCCATTGCAAATACAGAAATTTGCTACAAACACTAGAAGGGGTAGACTCACATAGGTAGAACATGTAGTGTAAGAGTGATAGATAAACACAAGCACAATACACAAGACGCAAGGTAGGAAGACACAGATTAATAGTAGACTTTCAATACCAACGTTCCTGTATGGCTATATGGTTAAAAAAAAAAGCTGGAAAACCACCAACGGTCATCTAAAACATGGTCCCTGCATTAGAACATCTGCTTCACTGCTGAAACAGCCACTTTCAAAATGAATGAGGGTAAAGATTCCTACTTCTTTAAAGTGGGCATTTTTCATGAGGTGGTCACTTTTTTTTTTTTAGTTAGAGGCAAGTATTAAGAGGTTAGTGCAGGTGTTTGGTAAACAGAGAAGCACAAGAGGCTGGGAAACACATTTTTTAAGGGTTCTTCTAACCTATATAGATAGAAGATACATGTGGTGCATGAATACCTACGGTGCTGATCGTGATAGAAATTTCATAGTTACCGAGGCAAATTTCATGCATTTTAAAGCTGAACTTTTAGCTCCTCTTTCGTCTACGTTGTGACCCCCCCTGTTACGTTTCCTTACAGGGCAGTACAGTCTAATGTGTGTGAACTGACTGAGGAAAAGGTGTGAGAGAGACACACACGCGGAGACAGAAACCGAAGAAAGTGTAGAAGACAGATGCGTCAAGGAGACACAGTCCTCTAAAACACTGACACCGAGCAACTGAAGAAGGAGGATGAGGTGAAAGAAAGGAAAAAGAGCAGAAGAGAAAGAGGAGGGAGGGAGGAGTGCAGGGGGGGTAGTGGAGAAGAGTGAGCGGGAGAGACAGGGAGCCTTTAATTGCTTGGAGGCATGACAATTGAGAGGAGAGTAGAGGGAGGAAAATCTCCAGCAGTATTGATCAGTCCGGCTCTTCCATTTCAGTCGCCTCCAACCCCCTCCTGCGTCTCCCCCTTCACCCAATTTGCACCCGTAATTTAGATTGGAGTGTATTTGTGTTTGTGTGTGTGGTTGTGTGTGTGTGTGTGTGTGTGTGTGTGTATGCTGAGGTCATTTTGCACAGTGTTTGTCCTTCACTGTGTGCCTACATCTCTTTTGTATTCATTTACTTGTTAATGCGCCTGTCTATCACGTGTCAATGCGGAGGAACCTGAGGTATTGCTAGAAATGTGCAGTGGTTGGAGTGGACATTGAGTTGAAGTATCAGTGGATGTTTTTTTTTTTTTAATTTTGGGCTTAATTGTGATGAACTACATTAAAGATATTTGCTCCTTATTACATCTTTGGTCGTATTTTGTAGTGTGAACTGTGTATCACCTAGTGTGTGTGTGTGTTATCTATGTGTGTAGCAGGTGACGGGGATGGTGATGGTGGCGGCGGCGGGGGGTATACTTCCTGATCGATCTCCTCTCTCCCTTTGGAGTGACCCTGCTCCTCCTTCTGTGCCTCCTCCTGGGCCTAATGAGAGACTCCTCATCATGGGACCAATACACACACACACACACACACACACACACCTACAAAGCTACAACAACGTTATAATCACAACCATCACAAACACAGTGTGCATGTGCATAAGTTATGTTATTTGTCTTTGATTTTTTTTAGCAATGTTACCATATAACACACATTATATATATTGCACACGCACTGATTCACACACACATTCACTATCTCAGCTGAGGGGGTGGGGGGTGGGGGGGTCACCGTCAAGGCTATGACCTTCCACCCCTGTCTCAGTCCCAGACTGAATCAATTCCTAACCAGACAGACCCCCCTCCAAACAAACTCTCACCACCCCCTTCTCCAAACACAATGACCAGAGCCCTGCTGGTTCTGCAAACAATAGGAGGGACCACCGGAACCTTAAAAGACTGCTTGTGTGTATGGATGTGTGTGTGTGTATATGTGTGTGTACCAGAAAAGGTGAAAGACAGTATATAGAAACACTTAGACCTAACAGAGCAGCAGAGTGTACTGTTATTGTACTATATGTCATTTATTAAGTTAGGTTCTGACAGGAAGCTCAAATTCAATTTGGTCTCACAAGTGACAGGGGCTGAAGGTGATGGTGTAAGACACAAAGAGATAACTGGACCAGTACTTGCCAGACATTTTCTAGTATTTCATCTTCATCTAGTCACAACTGCCCTTTCACCAATACAAATTATTCATGACGACAAATGGTTCAGTTTTGGTAAAGCCTTTATCTTGCATCTCTTGCAACATACACGCAAAAACTGACGAAATCGAACAGGCACCGGTGCACAAGGTATGCCATGATGAAATATGAGGGTTGGTATGAAATTTGCTGAGCGACTTTATTTCACTAAAGGGATAAACCGTTCTGATTTAAATGAAACAATGACCTTTCCTATTTGTGAGGACGATAGAACTACTCAAAGAATTGCAACTTGGTTTGGGCGTTTATTTTTATTTTCATATCAGTTGTGGTTACTCCAAATTGTCAACAGGAGGTCCAGTGACCAAGGGGCCTTTCCTCTATGTCAGATCAAAGGTGGAAGAAGATTGTGTTAATTTCCACTAGTGGTAGGACCCAAAGTAAAGGAACAAGGTCTGGGCGATTGATTCTATTTGAGTTTTGTCCAATGGGGTCCAATGGCCAGGTGGTTGCGGAGAGGTACATCAATTGTCTGTATTACTACATATGTTGTGATTAATATTATTATTTTATCTCATTGATACTATTTTTGGACAGTTGGTGGTAGATTGGCCAACAGGAAACAAGGGGAGAGAGACAAATTGGTATGACATACAACAAAGATCTCTTCCACACGCAAAACCATTGTACATTGCAGGTATATGGCATGTGCTGTAATGTGCTGTAACCACTTCACTGGAAACATTTCCAAATGCACAGTAAAGTTCAGATTCTGGAGATCATTTATCATTTTAGTTCTGATTGTACGTTAGTTAAAATCACATTAATATCTACGATCCCTTGAGCACCCCTTCAATCATCGATATATGATCCGATTGCTAATCGCCCAAATCTCAATAGCGACGTCTACGAGGATATTTGTTCCGTCCAATTTTCTTTGGCGTAATGAATACAAAGCCTCAAGGGGCTACTAAGCATCCTGTGCTGACCAGGATAACAGACAAGTGGATTGAAATAGAAATATGATACTTGACTATGTTTACACAAGAGATTAGAGAGAAGTCTTTGATAACAATACCATAGTTTGTTTTTATCAAATATAATTACTAGCTAGAATCACTCCTAATGAAGTAAAACATTATGAAATTCTCATTTGACTGGAGGTGATCTAAAAGCTTCTTAATGTCTACTGGAACTTATACACTGATCTAAATTGAAGACTAAAGACCTCTATGGTGTCCCTGAAGTGCAAAAAAACAAAACAAAACAAAACTCTGCATACCAAACACACTACATTACAAATTGTACACACAAACAAAAAAAAATCCAAATTATGAGAAATAACCCTTAAATTTAAAAAAGAATCAATTACCATTAAAAAAATTAAAGCAAAAACACGAAAATTGTCCTTCAAAAAGAAAAAAAACCTGAAAACAACAACAAAAAACCTACTTAAATGCAACCAAACATTCAAACATTTGTAGCTAGAGTTATGTGAAACCTGTTTCAATGATATGTATAGTTCATAACAGGCAAATTAACATTTCTTTTAGTCACTGTAATGCTGGTTTTGTCAGCTGGAGATCCAAAGGTGAAGGTGAAAACACTGAAAGATGGAGATCTCTTATCTGCCTTAAAACATATATTTCATACATTTACCATGAAGTGTAGACAGTCTGCAGGAGGGTTCTCCTTTCATTAGATGTCTGAGCAGACAAATCATCATCCGGTGCGGTGTGGGAGTATATTACATAACCGTGTAGGAAACCTGCAGTGAAGACTGNGAGCAGACAAATCATCATCCGGTGCGGTGTGGGAGTATATTACATAACCGTGTAGAAAACCTGCAGTGAAGACTATCTCGCCCTGCCTTAGGAAGGTACTGAAGGTGCTACCTAAAACTGTTTCATCTGTCTGCTTTCTGGAGAACCTCTCTCGAGAGTTTTAGAGTCCCATGATGGTGTAAAAACTGTTTCACAGGCTTTTCCACTCTGAGAAGAGTAACAGTTCCCAGGGAAACACTCAATTCTTGTTATCATTTTGATATTTTACAATAATAATAATGACCTAAATATGAACTTTTGGCAGTTTTGGTAAAAAAAAATAAAGAACTAACTTTGGTACTGACCTTTAATTGGAACATTAATATTAATATGCAGAGATCATGTGGCGCAGCAAATGGCTTGAAACTGATAAGAAACATTAATTCATCTGTACTTTTTAATTCAGAACCTTTTTTCTTTCTTTGCACATTCCTTGCAGGTCCTAAGTGTTAAATTATCATTATCTCTCTCACTTTATGTCTGTCTCTTTCTCCCTAGTTACAGGAATGCATAATTAATACAAATTTGTCCTTGTGGCTCTCTCTCTCTCTCTCTCTCGTTCTCTCTCTCTCTCTCTCTGTCTCTGTCTCTCTGTCGCTATCTCATGTCTGTATGTATACATCAGATATCCTATGTGAGATGCATTGTCATCAGTCTTCGGCGTCCCCTATCTACAAGTTCAGGGCCGATGGGAGGGGTTAACCCAGAGGTCATTTAGGTCGTCTCTGTTTGTGTGTGTGTGTGTGTGTGTGTGTGTGTGTATTGGTCACTGCTCACTGTCAAGCAGACAGGTTTTGATGTGGTTTACTGATAAGACAGTTCGTAGAAGTGAGCAGGATAGGCAGACATATGTCTGCTTTGTATGTGTGTGTGTGTGTGTGTGTGTGTGTGTGTGTGTGTGTGTGCGTGCCCTTATGTGTGTGTGCACCTGTCGCAGCTGAAACCAGAATATGATTATAAAACAAGGCAGCATTGGTTTATCCAAATCAGTAAGACATAAAGACAAAAAAGATGCTGGTTAATGTTAAGACTGAAAAACTCCAACAACTAATAAACACTTATCTTCTTGTCACATGTCTTTTTCTATGAAGTCCTGGGTCAATCCGAGTTCAAAGTAGTTACGCCCATGTCATGCAACAAAAAACACACTAACAAGTTTCATGTCTTTTGAGTCCTTAAATTTGCAAATAATCATTAGTTTCCCTCCTGCTTGGACAACCTTATTCTATATTGGTAGTTAGGAAAATGATTTGTAGGTTCACCGAATATAGTTTTGCAACATCATTGAAATGTTTAGAACTTGAGCAGAATGTCATGCCACCAAGTTTACAACTATATCTGTCATTCACTACTTCCTGTATAATAAACTCTACATTGTCCTCTACATGTAGTGCACTATGTAATAAATCGGGAGTGATTACAAAGTGATTCCATGAGTCAAAGTTGACTTCAATTTTTTATTTTTTTATTTTGTCAAAACGAGTCAAAATTCACTACATTCATGACTTAAGCCTTACGTCTCCAGTTCAGGTCAATGAAATCATCACCACTGTCAGTTTGTATTAAAGTTGTACAGAAATCGCAAGGGCGTGCTAGGATGATCCGGTGGTTAGGGCACATGCCACGTATACAGAACTCTGCAGCTGACCCCAGATCGAATCCTGGCTGGTGCGGTCATTTGCTGCATGTCTCACCCTCTTTCTCTCCCATAATATCCTGTCTGATTACTTTTGAATAAAGGCGTCTGTACCACAAAAAAATCTTTAAAAAAATAAGTCAGACATTGCGGTTTGTCCTGTCCCCTTCCCCAAATTGCAGCACGACTTCACATGAGTGAGGAAAATTAATTTGATTGGCTATTATNAGCACGACTTTACATGAGTGAGGAAAATGAATTTGATTGGCTATTACTGAGCGAGTGGGATGTTCAATTTTTGGGGTGGGACATTGAATGTTTGGATTGGAATTTGATTGGACGTTATCCAGCTTGGTGTCTCGGATGTTTATTATACGACAATGGTAGACATTTGATTGACAAGTGACGNTCGGATGTTTATTATACGACAATGGTAGACATTTGATTGACAGGTGACGGATCCTAATATCATTGGCCGAAATATACCGTACAAGGTGACACACAATTCGTTGGCCTGCATTATTCTACATGAAAAAAAAATAACCCAACAAAAACTGAAAACGTATAATCTTCATTGTCAGAGCTGTTTTTCTTTTTCTTTTAAATGGATTGCATTAGTGCACATTACACTAACATAGTACTAAGTGATTGTATATGTACAATACTAAAAAAAAACAACAAAATTCTGAGGCAGCACGGTCTGAATGAAAACGCTTCACACACACACACACACACGTAGATAAGAATAACTTGCCCTTTCTGACAGGAACTTTAATCTGTTCAAAAAGAGGCTGCTTTTACATCTTAACACCTTTCACAAGCTGTTAAAGAAACCACGTAAATACTCTCTATTTTTGGAATACCTTCACTGTTTGTTTTGTGCCAATTTGAATTAAACTGGTGATATTACCTTCAGAAAACGCACCGCTTTATCTGTCACTGTCATTTATGAGCGTATATTTGATATTCTATCACAATTTAAAGTATCGATTTATGATCTTATGAGCATATGTCACCCTAAAAAATGTAAGGGTGCAACTATATCTGCCAGCTGTGTATGTGAACACACTCACATCAAATTACTAAACACTTCAATAATGCAGTGGTGACTGAATCTAGTCTTAAATTCCTCGTATTGGTGTAACTTTTTTTTTTTAACTTTCAGTTGGTTTTGTGAGGACTACAAAGAGTGATTTATTCCGCCAGAGTAAAAAAAAAAAAAAAAAGCCCATTCCATATTGAGCACCTTTCAGCAGCCTCTTTAAAACACTTTGGCCCTGTTAAACCATGCAGTACCTGACCGCCCTGCTCAAACTGTTTATTTGACTTGCTGCTGAGAGCATGGCAATGTGTATGGATGTGTATGTGTCTGTGTGTGTGTGTGTGTGTGTGTCTGGAGGATTAATGTGCGTATGTGTGGATGTGTGCATGAACAGTCACTTGTGTTTGTGTGCATGTGCTTTGATAAGTTTACACATGTGCATTCAAGCTTGTACACTCATTCTGGTTTGTGTGTGTGTGTGTGTGTGTGTGTGTGTGTGTGTGTGTGTGTGTGTGTGCGTTCATAGTGGCGTTAGGCCTTGCTTCCTTCCTTCCTGTTCAAGGGGACCTGGTCCCTTTACCCACCAACGCTCCTCTCCTCTGGGATGGCAGTTTCAGCGTGTGTGTGTGTCTGTGTGAGCGTGTACTTGACACTTGGCTGAGCAGGGTGGTCCTCAAGGACTAGTCTATTGGTCTAGTTCCTGATTCTCAGAAACACACACACACACACACACACCTGCACCATCCTGCCAGCCAAACGCCCCAAATATAACCCACACCGTGTGATACACACTAGCTGACCTGCTCTTTTTTTC
Organism: Rastrelliger brachysoma; assembly: GCA_024605115.1. Lineage (NCBI taxonomy): Eukaryota > Metazoa > Chordata > Actinopteri > Scombriformes > Scombridae > Rastrelliger > Rastrelliger brachysoma. The sequence goes on along the minus strand of JANJYP010004062.1, from coordinate 288 downwards.
ACACCTGTCCTGTCTTCCTTTCACTCCTTCCTTTTATTATCTTCCTTTTTCTTCTCTTTTTTTCTCCCTTTGTCACTTTTAGTCACAACAGTGGTTTTTCTTATCCCTTCTCAATTACTAAATGAAGTTACTTTCCTCTCTCATGCACACACAATAACAAAACAATAAAAACACACACACACACTCTCATTCTCTATCTTTACTTTGCTCGAACACACTCACATACACACACACGCATACACACTACAGTTGTGAATTGGGTTTGTGTAGGAGCACAGGGATGGCTTC
>JANJYP010004055.1:0-17213 GCA_024605115.1 Rastrelliger brachysoma | reverse complement strand
CATTTTAAGTGTGCAGAGTAAATCTAGCACAGAACAACAGTACCTCATCAAGCTCCTAATGTGTTTGGCAGAGCGGTCCCATCCAAAAGAGAATCAGGAAAAAGAGAGAAAGACAGAAGTCACAGAAAGTAGGCCCCAGAAACAATCAGCAGTGACCACTAATCGCACCAACAACTCAATCACTGTGAGATAAGATTAATAATTGACTATGATTTAAAATATTCCTAGCCATTTTCATTTCAGTAACATTTTGTCCTGAGTTAATGTATAAAGCGTAAAACTAGAGTGTGAATGTGAAAATAAACCACAATCATCCAGAAACAAGTAAAGAGATAATTCCACAAAGGGTGAGAAAAACAGCAAAAGCAAGAGAGAGCAGAAATGGCTGAGCCTCAAGGTCACCTGAGGTTAAGGAACAAAAGAAAAGACAACTTGACGACAATAAAAGATTAGTAAGAACTTATCACGTAAGAGAAAATTTAATAGTTGAGTTACTCTCTTTTAAAACAACGCAAACATATTTCAACCTGTGAATATGTATATGCATCGTAACTGCACCCCAGTAAAATGAAATGAAACTGCAGCTTTTATGGGCACTAAAAATATAAAGGCCTAAATTTAACCAGTTTTACTTCTTTAACTTAAATGTTGTGGACTGTCATCTTGCTCTAAAAATACAGAAGTCCCTCATTTCCAAGTAACACATTTGATCTGCAATTTAACGTGCCAGCATCTGCTTGGCGAGGTTGGCGGAGAGAGACATTTAAATCCACAGAAATTTACAGCAGACACGGACAGGGGCAGCAAAAAATGTAAATCCAAATGTACACTGAACAGGAACAAGCAAGATGTTACACCATGAAAATGACTTATTGTAAAACACTTGATATAAGTGTCCAAAACAAAGTTAACAGAAAGCTAAAGCTATTTTAGAGTGTGTCATGTTGTGAACCAGAGGGATCATTAGTTTTCCAAAGCCAAGCTGCTGGGCTCAGCCATTATAAATATAAAGAGTAGTAGTTTTTTCTCCCAGCAGAGAGATGACGGTGTGTGAACGATTCATCACATGCACAGAAGCTGCACTATTAAGCATGAATCACCCTTCACAAAATGGTCTCAGCTCTGGAGTACCAGATCACACCATCACTAACCAGCTCCCTTACTCTGATCCTAACTGGGTGACATTTTTGATGGACCTCAGTGCATCACTCTACATTATGTCATACAGAGAAACACACTCAGTAGGTGTGGTTGTCCTGATTTGTGGTGGAAGAGAATAATAAAGATAACCAGAAAGAAATTAAATCATCGGCTGTTTTGCTGCGGAAAACACATTTTTATGAAGTGCAGTGCAGAAGAACTACCTCCTCAACAGATAAAACATCTTGCAGTGTTCAGTGTCTCTGGAAGTAAGGGCAGGATGAAATGAGACAGGTAACTGTTTAACAGCTGAGTGTGAATGGTCACACACACTCTAAATCTGTTTGTCGGACTGAGCATCCTGCACCCGGCTTTGAAACACGAGGCACAAGTTGAACACGAGTGAAAACACTTCTGCAGAATTACTGTTAACAGTTCCAGTTTTAAAAAAATGTGAAGGAATGAGAGGGAGGTATGCTAGTTGTTGCCTTGTTGGTGCTGTGTAGTTTTAGCTTGAATGGAGTTTGAAATGACACTGTGTAAGTAGATAATGGCATTATTTTCATTAAGGGGTGACCTACTGTTTTACAAATGACTTAGTGTCAGTAAAACATGTATCTACAGTTTTGTTGGAAATGCACCAATCCCATGCACTGGATCATATCAGTCCCAATAATGACTGTAGCACACTGATCGAGCATCAGGCCAAACCTCATTAAACAAAATCAATGTAATTAGATATTGAATAAAAATGTAATTATAAATCACAGCTGGTCATTAATTGAGCATTGATGATTGAGCAATCATGCAGCATCTGATCTGCAGCCAGTATCAGCTGATATCCTGAGTTGAGGTGCTGAAGTTGATATTGCACAGACATGACTATACTGGTGCATCCCTAATTCTGTTTTGAAGAAGTAGTAATGAGACAGAAGACTGATGAGGAGCTCTCTTGCTTTTTTCACAATATCTTTTCTAAAGATAAACCCAACTCAAGATTTAATGTTATTTTTTTAATGAAAAATATTTGTTTTCATGAACCTCATTCAGTATTATTACCTTCCTGGGTTTATATCACGTATGTGTATAATCACAGTAACAAACCAGCTTCATAAACACAGATCACAGGCACAACCTATATCTAAGCTAGATCACATTAGGATGGGGCCACAGCACACTTAATACTAAAATGAGGAGCACTATTAACATAAAAACATGCTTTAACTTAAAAAAACATATCAAAACTTCAACTAATTTATTTTGATCTTTTTCTAAAGGACTAATAACTTGCTCATTTTAACTCCATTGTTTACATTTCGAGCTGATGCCTACATCTATCTATCTATCTATCTATCTATCTATCTATCTATCTATCTATCTGAGGGGGAAATTAAAGGTGTGGATATGAACGAAAAGCACACAAGGGACTCTAGCTAACACACCTGGGTGACTGGCTATGCAAACACACACAGTAAAATGTCAAAACGATGCAGACCACTCACCGCAGCATTGCTACGTGTACTCAGACGGGGGTCGTTTGTACTCACTTGCTCAGCCAATATCTGCCGGTTTTGGATCGCATTGTTCCGCATTAACAAGAAGGCATCGGTCAGACGCCTTGTGGCCATGACTGCCTTGTTTAAATATCTAAGTTAACACAAGACAAAGTACGGATCAGGCGTTGATTTGTTAAATTATTAAAGGATGTCCACCGTCGCTAACTAACACACCGCTAGCTAGCTTTTTTTTTTTTTTTAGCTTTTGCTCTGCGAAGGATGATTAGGGGAAAACTCGCGACACAGTGTCTGAAGCGGATAGAAAACGACTTAAATAATATTTATCTGTCAGGCATCTCTAATACTTCACATGAAAGAGTGAGAAACATGAACGAAAGCTTCTTCTCTGATGTGGGACTGTGGATAAATTGGTAGCGTCACTCTGCTGTTCAGCTACGGAAGTGAAGAAACGTAAACACTTGCGTCACCTGCTCTTCTTCTACTGCTCTTTAATTGCAGCACATTACCGCCACCAAGCGCACCGAAGAAGAAGACACGAGTCCTCCCAAAAAAAGATTAAAATAAGATGAAAGATAAAATGAGACTTTATTGAACCAGATAAGAATAAAAAGTAATATATACAGACAAAATAAGAAGTTATATAATGTATACACATTTCAATAACACAAAACTGCTTTAAATGACTAGTGGGCTGTAAAAATAGAAAACTTAAGTTAAAAAATATGCAAAGAAATAATGGCTATGGTAAATGTATCTATAGATATATATGTTTATGTTACACTGATGAAGTTATGAATAGAAAATCAATCAATCAATTAAAGGTGCAAGCAGATGACTGCTCCACAATGTCATGCCTGTCAAGTTTAACAAAGGCAAAAAATTCATTCTTTTCATCTTGGTGGTCCTAATATGACACAGACTGAATTCTATGTTGGTCAGATTGAATATGTAAATTGTGAAAATGGCATAAATTCATGCCAAAATGGCTGACTTCCTGTTAGCCATTTTAAACACATGTACAGGAATAATGGTTCTGATAGATGTCTATATCTATGTGGCACAGATGAAGTAATGAATAGAAAATACATCACTTTAATATCAATTAGCAATGCCTGCATATACGGTAATATATATTTTTGACTGAGAAAGTTTGTCCAAACCTCTGACCTCCATCATATCTGCACAGACAAATCAATACCTACCAGTGTACTATACATCGAGGACAGTATTCAATAAGATACAGTGGAACCCAATTGTGGAATATAAATTTACACTTACTAACAGATTCTCTATAGTTGCCTAGATACAAAATGAAACTCATATGCTCTGATGACACAAGCTGCCACACAGCACATTAACCAGATAGATGAGTATGTTCAGGAGCAGACTTCCGTCACTGTCATGCTCAACGGTTGAGGAGGTCCTTTGTCCCCAGGGCCAACCAGCTGTACAACTTCATATTGTAGGAGGTGGGTGACTGACTTTTTTATTTATTTATTGACTGCTTATACAAAATAGAATAAATAAGTAATTAGTACTAACACTAGAAGGAANCACACACACACGCTGCCATCAATATTCCATAATTCCCGGATCCGTTTTTTGGAGCATTTAGAGCAGTTTCATTTTATTGTTATTGAGTTTTATCTCTTATAGGTGAGGTTTTAAGTTTCAACCACATACTGCATGTATGTGTTATTTTTTATATTACTATTTTTCTCTGACTTTTATTTTACAAATGAGCAAATAATACAAAATTGTCATTGTAGTTATTACAGGATCAGCTTGTGTGTACATATACAGTGGTAGAAAAAAGTTTTCGGACATCCCATGCATTTTTAAATATTGCATTAAGAATCATTCTTAGTTCCTCAAGTGCAAAATTGATCGGTTCTGTGAAAATACATAAGAAATGTTGAGTATTGGGTCATTTTGGTACCAATGATCCACCAATGAGGGTCATGCTTTTTATTAAAAGACACAATTTTTGTTTCTGTGCTTCATATCTATATAAAGCCAGCACATTGGAAAGAAACACAGGAAACATGCCTGAGGATACAGATTTTTAGCCCACTGAGATTATATATATTTTTAATTGTGTGTTTGTGGAAAAAAATTTCCATCACTGTACATGTGTATATATTTATTGAAAATTAAGGCATCCCGTCATCCCTCTCCTGGACCTCCCCAACCTGTATATTGAGCATGACAGCGACAGAAGTCTGCTGCTTAACATACTCATCTGTCTGGTTAATGTGCTGTACAGAGGGTGGCACCGTCCATTATTGACAGCAGCTTGTTCAGGATCCTCTTTTATGCCACTGATGTCAGGGACTCCACCTCTACACCTACAAAAGAGCCTACTTTCCTCACCAGCCTTGTACAGTCTCCCAGCATCCCTCTTCCTAGTTTGGCTTCCCCAGCACATTGCGACATAGAAGAGGACACTGGTCATGACAGACTGGTAAAACATCAGGAGCTGCAGGTGGTTTGTTCAGTACCATTTCCCAAAGACCTCCACCAGGCTTTTCTTTGTCCTCACTCTGTGTTCATCTTTTAATTAAAGGTTCACTCTGCTAAATAGACTCTGGAGTTCTTTTGTGTTTTTCCCTTATTTTTGCTAAATAAGATTTCTACTGTAGCCACCCGGCTGACAGGTTCCCTTCTGCTGTACTGTGTACTGAAAGCTCATTTAATACCTCTTCTTTGGAATTCTGTTATCTGAAGCTCTCCAAACATCATCCAACAGTTTAAACTTGTGTTTATGCTCTGTATGCAGTTCTTGTGAGGTGTGCCAAAGACAAAGTCTGACTGGCCTGTTTTGGACAATAAAGTTCTTAAAATTCAGATTATCTCTTTTATTTCTCGTTATCGTGTCTGTAATAGCCTCATGGTACCTACAGTGTCACTCCCTCATTAGGCAATCCTTGGACTCTGCTTCAGTTTGTGGTATTTTATCTTTGGTTAATTTACACTGGCCTAAGATATCTTATCTCATTTTGGACCTCCGCCTCTATTATGAACCAGGTGAGCGCACTGATTTCACATTTCCTTGTAGCTTAATCAAGAATGTCAGACAGGCCTTCAAACAACTTAAAGGCTTTATCTGAAGTTAATATGGGGCTTCAGTTCAAATCAGTCAAATACTTCCACCACAGCTCAACAGGGAAACACAAAGATGGAATTTGATGGCAAACAGACTGTAAATGTGTCCATAGGTGGCACATCAACTTTGAAATGCATATTTGCACAAAATTGATGTGGACACACTGTGAAATTGATTGAAAGCACATTTTAAAGGGATCTTCTAAAAGCTAGTATGAATAATATGAATGATTAAGCAAATAAAACCTCTTTCACTGTCTTGCAGGAGTTAGTTTGACTATTCTGTTTCTGTAACCTCAGGCCACCCTTTTTAGAAAACAATTCCCCTGTGACTTATGGCAAGATTAAACAGCAAGTTTTAGACCCAATTCATTCACACCTGCTCATTCACTTCCTCAAAACTGCAGACCAGAGATCATGAACCTCATCCTGATATTTCATTTTCAGGCTTAAAGCTGTTACAGTCTTTATAGAAAAAAATGTGTTGACTTGTTGGAAGATCAAACANCTCTCCGTGTGTGTGTGTGTGTGTGTGTGTGTGTGTGTGTGTGTGTGTGTGTGTGTGTGTGCGTGCGCGCAAGGCAGTGCCACTAACTATAATTATATCGCTAAAAGCTCCTCCTCCGCCCATTAATCCCTCATATCCGCTAATACCGCCGCAGACGTTTACCCACAAGGACCAGCTGCCGTCAACCAACATATTAAAGTACCGCTGCGTGTTTGGGACAGTCTGAGAGGGAAAGACAGAAAGAAAGAGGGAGAGAGAAAGACAAGGTAAGGCGTTCAGCTCCAGCGGTCCTCCTATGTGCATGACTGACACCTGTGCTGCACCTAGAGAGCATAATAACTAAACAAAACAGCACTGCCTGTCAGTTGTTTCCTGTGCTAGTCTTCGAGGTGTAAATCGATTAAATTGAAGGGACATTACAGTGTTTCTGGCTGGTTAGGAGAGAAATAAACACACATAGGCACAGTCTCTTATGCTGAAACTCTGCCTGTCATGTTGTATCACTTACTGCTTTATGTGATTATAGTGTAACCTCCATCTATTATTAGTTTTTTTCTTTTCTTTTCTTTTCTTTTCTATTTTTCTTTTTATTTTTTATAAAACTGTGACTTAAATTCCCACAGTTAGGAGGAATCACTTAACTGCTTGAATATCTGAAACCATCCTGTGGTTGATCACTGTTAAGCAAGGGGAAAGTAGTACCATTACTACTGCCTATGTTCACTCTTAGGAATGGAGGCAAACCAGTTTATGTTAGGTACTGCCAGTCAGACTATATGACCAAATGGCGCTTTCCTTGCAACTTCATTGTAGTACAGCAGGTTGTCTTCTCTCTGCTCATCCTGTTGCTCTTGTTTTCTCTTGACTCATTCAGCTAATCGACATGGCCTCGTCCGATGATGCAGAAGGGTCTCTGACTCCTGTGGATTTCATCCAGCTGCAGCACTACATGGAATGTAAGTTTCACTGTCTAACTACACTACACTACACTACACTGTTGCAACCACTGCTTGCATGTAACACTCAGCTGGATGAAATGACCAGTGCGGTATTCTTGTGCAGTTGATCCTTCACTCTGAACTCATATTGTCAGAGAAGAAGCAGTCGATGATTGATGATTGCTGTAGCTGAAAATAAATCTAAATATTTAGCATGAAGGCTACAACTAATCATTACTTTGATTATCTATTGTTTTTTGATTAACTGAGCACATTATAAAATTTAAAGACCTGAAATCATCAAATATTTGGTATTTTTGCTCTGAAAAAGTTGACTCAATAAGTGTATTGATGAATGGGCTGATTGTTGTAGCTCTATTAATCATAGTGTGCAACTCACCTTTGAATACTGAATAATGAGGAATGTTGCTTTTGAATTTGTTGGAAAGTGAAGAAACAACAGAACACCGAGTTAGAGTAAGCAGAGGAAAACATATCAGACAAAAATGCACAAGCAAGAAAACAGTTTTCATGCATGTAACTTGTAAATGTAGTCAAAGTCCAGTGACAGCAAGAAAAGTTTTCACACCCAGATTAATTACAAAGGTCTTTAGATTAAATTCTTTCACACCCAGATTAATTACAGTGATCTTAAATTCTTTCAGTTTATATTCCCAGCACAGGAAGGTGAAGGGGACGTTTTCAATTTTACACTTTGCATTATCCGCCGCTGTGCTTGAGCACAGAAACTGAAAGAAAACCAACAAAAGTAGATTCAAATTAATATAGAAGTACAACCTTTTCTTGTTCCTTCATCTCTGATTTGCTTTAATGTGTTTCTAGTTACTTTCAAACCTGAGAATTCCTCATTTGTGCAATTCCAAATAGTCATATGGGACATTTTGCATCATAAAATAAAAGACTGAGATAGATTCTCGTATTCACTCAACACAAAAAACATTGCAAAATGCTCTCTGGAGAATCATTCACCATCAACACAAAAAACATAAATAAGGGCTCCACATGTAAGTGCGCACTTTTGTGCTCAGGTCAAAGCTAATGCAGATTTTGATAGACTTGTTGACAGGAAACAGGGCTAAAAATATTCTACTGTACACTCAGAGGCTTTGAAAGAAATGAGATGAGTCTGTAGGCTTTTAGCGTCAGGTGGGGGTGGGGGTGTCTGCACCGCTGGATAATGGATGAATGGATAATTACACCTGCTTCTCCCTGGACCTGAGAAAAACACCAATGTGTGTTACCTCTGACAGCAGGACCCAAAGCCAGATTTAATGCAGGATACACTCTGTGTGCCCACAATCAGTGATGAGTTTGCATTTGGTCCCTGTTTTATCGCCCATGTAATTAACGTGTGGAACAAATGGCAAATAGACAAAGAAATGAATTAGTCTCCAAGCTTTTCTGTTCTCAGCTTGTCTGTAGTGTTGTTCAGTTTTTCATCAGTCATGTTCGCAGCTGACAGACGTGTTGATGGCATTAAATCTAAATCCTCTCTTGTGCCCTTTTAGAATCATGAATTCCACTCACTTTTGGATCTCTTCACTGTTTTGCTTGCAGACAGCACTTTGAGGGTGAGAGATGTGATTAAGGAATTTCACGCTGGAGGTCGGCTGGCCCAGCACAGCTATGGAGAGGTCAGTCATATAACAACACCTGCACAAACACATTTCCTGCATAGTGAAACATTTGGTAACTTCACAATAATTTTCAAAGGAATTTCCTGGAAATAAGGATTAAATTTTGTACTAATTAACAGGGGGAAAAAACGTTTAAAAAAAAGTTGACCTGCTGCACTTTAAATAAAGACTCAATATTGTAGTTATTCCAACAGTTGCTTGAAATTTGTGAAATCAAATTATTAATTAGCTTATTTAGCGTAATTACTTCCCAAATATTTTACTCTTTCTAGGAGACAAGCTGTTTGATTGTTTGATTTTTCTCCTCAGTGTGTCGATGCTGTGGGATTTTGTCTCTTTCTCAAGACTTATCTAGAGGTGGATAATTTTCCTGCAGATTTTTGCCAACGCCTTTTTCGCTATTTTCAACACGCAGAGCAGGATGGCTCCACAAAGAGCTCTCTTCCTAAAGGAGGTAACTCGTTTTGCCTACTTCTTACTGGCTGACTTGTAATAAAAATACTACTAAGGGTGTTTCCAGTTGGACAAACGCCAACTTGTTTGCCATTTTTTCATTGTGTCATAGGAATGCGATTGTAGATACACTTTCTTTAGACAGTGATAATGTAATAAAATGTTCCTGCATCTTTTCTCAGGTGGGGTCTTTCTTCGTGATGTGTCATGTTACTTTTCAGTGCTGGAGGATGGACAGCCACGAGAGAAGCTCGAATGTTGGTTTCGTCCACTCTGCGAACACTTTGTGACACATTTATTATTGTGCACTTTCACTGATGAATGATAAATGATATTTCATCAGTTTTCACCAACTTTCTGTGTTGTGTTTCCAGTTACTTTCAAACTTTACGACAAAGATTGTAATGGACTCCTGGACAGTTCTGTAAGTTTTTCTAATTATTGACAAGTTTTTTGCATTAATTTAAGACATATGTACATTTTATGTTTGCAATTAATTCTGCCAGAAATCAAATTTACTGTTGCTCGATCTAACTCCTCACTTCCTGAAAACAGTAAATCAAATTATTTTGGATTTGTCAAAAATTCAGAGAATCATTTTTTATTCATCTGTATTGTATAGTTTTATTACTATCATTTAGTTTTAGCTTTTTCTAATGTTAAATAGCATCACAGAAATACATTCCAAGTATATAAATCTTGATGTAGAGGAAGAAGATTAAGAATATGGCCACACCAGCAATCCAATGTGAATGTAAACACTGTTGTTTCTCCATCAGGAGGTGGATCGTATAATCACTCAGATGATGCGAGCTGCTGATTACCTGGGCTGGGATGTGACTGAACTCAGACCTGTAAGTTATTTTTTACCTTTAAATTCACAATATCACAAATATTTTAAAAGTTTTTTTTTTGACAAGATAGAAGATATAAGGAAGTAATATTCTTGTTGTGATAGTCACAGTGAGAAAAAGTCACTATTGAATAGGCAGATGAAAGAGAGTCAGGAGATGTTTTTGTCATTGGACAGGTGCTCCAGGACATGATGACAGCGATTGACGTTGATGACAGCGGTACTGTCACGCTGGAGGAGTGGTTGAAAGGAGGCATGACTAACGTGCCTTTACTTGTTCTACTTGGACTCAAGGTGAAAAATCTGGCTATACATACAAATCATTTTACTGTCTTGTTAATGTCACAACTTTAAATGAATTGCACAGCTTGGTTATCTTCTCTTCCTCTGTTTTTTTTAACCCACAACCCTCATTGACAGATGACAGAGAAGGATGGGCAGCATATTTGGAGGATGAAACATTTCAACAAGCCGACTTACTGTAGTGTGTGTCAGAGCATGCTGCTTGGACTTGGGAAGCAGGGACTCTGCTGTACCTGTAAGAGCTCAAAGCTGCCACCAGGGGGCAACCAAATACCTCATACATAGTACAGATGAACTGGGGGGTGGGGGAGAGGGGGTCCAGCCTTGTCCAGCTCACTTGTACTGTCTGTTAATTTTCAATATCACAGCACATTACTGAGCATGTACAAGTAAATGTACATGTAATCAGATATGAGATGATGTAAGCTTTCTCTACTGGGGAAAACTGTGTTTGTCTTGAGCTTCTTTAATATTGCTCCATCTCTCCTCCATCAGGTTGCAAGTACACCGTCCACAGTCAGTGTGCCAACAAGAATCCCGAACCCTGCACTCGTACCTTTGTCAAATCTAAAAAAGAGATTGGTGTAAGAAGCACAACAGTTCCTTCTCTATTCCAGTTTCTTCCTTTGGTTTGGTTTTATTTCTGATTTTTTCAGATTTACAGTAACATTCACATGAGTTTTTTGTAAATATGTTTGTCATGAGTTCAAGAGAATTTACTATGTCAGGTCACTTGTTTTGCAACACCAAAAACCACAACACATTAACAGAGAACATTACAGTGCATTAGTAGTAATAGGTGCAATGCATCAGTGTTTTTTTTTTTAAGCATGGATTACAGCTGGCACATTCTGCTCCGTACATCTGTTAAACACCCTAATTTTACACAAGCGAAAACAAAGTTCATTCACTGTTTTTCAGTTCAGTGTGTGACGGCCACAACTCACTGATTCATACTCATCTGTAAGCACTCAAATTTCCTGGGCTACTTGCGGAGGTGGAGATGCCAGTGTGCTTTAGGGATATTTGATTTAGTGATGCATGTCTGCCAAGTCAGTGGTTATCCAAAATGCCATCCGAGACCATATTAAACTTCCTCAGCTGCTCTGGAGGAAGGTGTGGTCTGTGTCAACTCTTTTCAAGTTAACAACATGATTTTTCCTGCAGTCATTCAGGGTTGTTGGTTTAGCACCACTAAAGTTAACATGGACATTGGTCCTGGAGCAATGCTCATGATGACTTTGGTTACCATCTCATAAATTGTCTGGACATTGTAGATAGAATAATTTGCAGCTGGTAGTTGTGGTATTTGCATTCACTTCTAAGGTTATAAGGTGTATAACTGTTGATAACAGGATAAGTAACGTTATTGTTGTTACACTTTGTGGTCATTAACATCTGCTTTGTGCATCTCTGTGTCTCAGATAGCGGCTCACGACTGGGTCAGAGCTGACTGTAACTCCACAAAGTGTCAGGTCTGCCATAAGAAGATCAAAAATTTAGCAGGGAGGCGCTGCGTGTGGTGCCAGGAAATGGTGAGGGCTGTGTGTTCAGGTACTTTGGGTTTTCCAAATGAACAAAAAATGATCTCTACTTGAAGGGTTTACTTAGTTTTGTTTCTTTTTAAGCGTCACGATGAGTGCATTTTCTCTGGACTGTCAACCTGTGACTGTGGGCCATTCAAAGATCATATACTACCTCCATGGGCCATATACGCTGTCTCAAAGGTTAAGTGATTAAAAAGTACTATTGCACACAATGAACTTTCTTGACCATTTTCTATTCTTCAGGATTATTTTGGGTAAAATGCCAATTTGTCCTGTTTTTTTTTTCCCCAGGAGGAGGACACTAGCCTTCTGAATGTCACCCCTGACGGCCACATCCTGCAGGTCTGCTCTTCTCAAGACTTACATCCATGCTTTTTCCAACCATACACTCATCATCTACTGCCATCTGCATATCCTGATTCCTTGGCAGAATCTCCAATTGATTTATTGTGCTATTCTGGGTGATTTTTAAGGACTCCATAAGTGTTTTCGTAGCCTGTTTTTTCAGTTTAGTGTGATGTCATTGGAGAAATACATCTGTCATGGTTATCCGCACTGACAGAGACAAACCCACTGATGCAGTCACTAAATTTAAAGTGATACACTACTCAAAATATCTTTTAATAGCAAACACTAACATATACCCATCATAGCAATGAAACATATTGACATAGATAATAAATATGGAAAGATGTATCTATGAAAATAGAAAAAGGCTTTTCAAAAGTCTGTGTGCCTCCTTTTTGACAAAGTGGAGAAAAAGGCTCCCCATCAGCTTTGGTTCAATCAATTCCTGGATGTCTGTGAGATCTTGATTATGTTATTTGATCTTGTAAAAACTCAATAGCTGAGCCAAGACAGCCTGATAATGCTGTTTGACATAATTCCACTCCACACTAAATCCACAAAAATGTCTGACTGAAGGCATCTATTAAAAAAAAAACAACTACTGTATCTCTGAACTATATTTTTAACCACATGACACATATATATTGTGTGTATTATTCAAATAAATTGTATAATCCAGTAAATCATATTCATTTTATTTTCCTTCAGATTGTACCCATTCCAGACACCCACCCTCTGTTGGTGTTTGTAAATCCTAAGAGTGGAGGAAAGCAGGGTGAAAGGTAGGTTTTGTATGACACAAATAATTAATATGGATAGATGGAGGGATGAATATGCAACTGTCATACATTTCTTTGTGAATTGGGTTTTCAAGAAGATTTAGGCTCCACTTTTGCAGTATTACTATAAAATTGTCACATTACATTTATTTTAGAATAAGTATGTGTTCCCTCTTAAGACTCCAGTGGTGTTAATTTGTTTGTTTTCCACAGAGTGCTCAGGAAATTTCAATACCTGCTGAATCCACGTCAAGTGTACAATCTCTCTAACGGAGGCCCTGCCCCAGGGTACAGCCACTTTTATTATTCTGGGCTCACATATTAATTGCAAAGTGTTTTGTTTTTCTTCATAGTAACAATGATTGCTTTCTTTTTTAGATTACATTTCTTCCATGATCTGCGTGAATACAGGATCTTGGTCTGTGGAGGAGATGGCACAGTTGGGTGGCTCCTGGATGCTATAGGTACCGCTGCATAGATTCAGAGAGGTGATGTTTGCTATCTTTGATGTTAAATAATGGACCTGTGATTGCAGACAAAGCAGACCTCCAGGTGCATCCTCCAGTGGCTGTCCTGCCTCTGGGAACAGGGAACGACTTGGCCCGCTGTCTGCGCTGGGGAGGAGGTAAAAGCATAGAGAACATAATTCAGTTCTAGCTCATGCCTAAACACTGACTTCGGAACAAAGTGTTATATAGCTGTTTCTTTCATCAAAGGATATGAGGGGTCTGACTTGAAAGACATCCTGAAGGAGATAGATGGAAGCGAGGTGGTTCCTATGGACCGCTGGAGCTTCCAGGTGATACCAGTTGATCCTCAAGCAGTTGGAGACCCTGTGCCCTACGAGATCATCAACAACTACTTTTCTATTGGAGTGGTGGGTCACAAATTCAGCAAGGAGGAACAATGATATTGCAACTGAATATTGATTGTTCTTTGTTATTTCCAGCTCAATCAGTTGCATAAAATAGTCTGGTAATCTTGTATAGACATACACAGAATACACTGAAACAGAAACGTACACATAAACAGAAACTAGATATATTGCGCAAAATAGGATTTAACTGGATTTCTTTTGTCCCGTGTGAGCAGGATGCTTCTATTGCTCATCGTTTCCACTCCATGAGAGAGAAACACCCAGAGAGATTCAACAGCAGGTCGGGATTCATATTAACTGTATGAACAAGCATATTTTTCCTAATAAACAACAACTTTTTTTTTCAAATAATTAATGCTGAGGATTTCATTTGTATTATTTTTAAGAATGAAGAACAAACTTTGGTATTTTGAATTTGCCACTACTGAGACCATCTCTGCCTCTTGTAAGAAGCTCAAGGAGTGTCTCACTATTGAGGTGAAAATTTCCTCCACTCATTTTGCTTTTTTTCCAGAACTAATGATTAGCAGTTCATGTTTTAAATTTAGTTTCTCTTCAGTGGTTTGAACACAAAACAACCTGATATCCTGTCTTCACTAGTGTTGTGGGAAAAACCTTGATCTGAGCAGTGTATCTCTGGAGGGTATTGCTGTCCTCAATATACCCAGCATGCATGGAGGCTCCAACCTCTGGGGTGAATCCAAGAAGCCTGATGGTGTGGCAGAGGCGGAGCAATGTGATGTCATCACTGACCGTGAACTTCTGAAAACGATTTCACAAAGTGAGGCTGGTTTTGAACTTACATAAATCATGTCAACAACACTGGTAATTTTAAACTACTTCACTTCATTGCTGTGTGTTGTATCCCCTTCCAGGTATGAGTGATAAGCGTTTGGAGGTGGTGGGACTGGAAGGAGCCATGGAGATGGGACAGATCTACACTGGACTGAAGAGTGCCGGGCACAGACTGGCACAGACCTCTAAAATTACCATCAGGTTGTGTACTTTTACCTAAAGGGTGATGACAAAATAACATAAGACAACCTATATGTGGCTATTGTTTTTTGTATAAATGGCACATTGTAATTAAATCTTGTTCCTTTCTGTGTGCAGGACATTTAAACCCCTACCCATGCAAATTGATGGTGAGCCATGGATGCAACCTCCTTGTACTGTAAGTGTTATTAGCAGTTCTGATTCAGACTTAAGACAAGTAATAAATTCATAGAAGCTGGTGGTGGCAACATGTTTAGCTTGGTAATTAAACATATTCACACATTTATTTTGATTAGTGTGATGGGATGTGTGTTACAGCTGCTTTTTTCTCCAAACAGATACAGTTAACATCAACAACATTTCAATCATTGCAATATAGCTAGCATTTACTCTGATTATATTTATCTGCGTTAGCTGAGACCAGGTCCCACTGTCTGTCTGTCTGAACAGGCACATGTTCATAATTAATCCACCAAAGTTCATGGCTGTCCCACTGTGAACTCAGGTGTGGCATGTTCTTACTGTTTTTTGAGCCTTTTCTGCTCACTTCCTGCAGTCTTATATCTAATTACATTGCATTAATTTTAATTTAAAACACTTAAATCCAAAGTTTATTTACATTTTTCCATTCACATACAAAGTGAGAAAGGATACTTTGACATAGGGCACATAATTAAAATCAGCCAAAAGCTGGAAGAATATACAAATGGTTGGGAGATTTGCTTCACTCACCAGCCATAAAAACAGTTTTCATCTTTTAGTAACATTTGGCCAGTAGACAAAAAAGTTAATGCAGCACTCTGCTTTGACGTGTAGACAGGAGGAGCTTAGTGGTTGGACTGCAAACCATGTGATTCATGGCTACCCGCAATACAGACTTAGCCTCCCCCAGCTGCTCATAATTCATAGCATTTGAATGTTCACCATCATGGCAGGAGAAATCTGAAGTTATACTCTCACCAAGTAAATCAGCTGTCAACAACAAGTTTATATCCACACAATAGCTAGACCAGTGTTTTATAATATGTACTCTACCCTAAATAGCAACATTGGATAGACAGAATATTAGAAAAATTACCAGTATAATGCAGAATTCAACTGTACTGTATGCCATATGATCCACTCCTCTTATAGTGTTTCACTGAGGAGCTTACTGTAATCATGCCTCTGATGTGATTTAAAGTCATGGATCATGACTGAGAGTGGATACTGGAGCTGGACTAGAGCAAAAATAAGGATGTGTGTCATCATAATAATTGGTTTTGTTTGGTTTAATATTAGACTGAATCATGTTTGACCAAATTTAATGAATATGAACCTAAATAATTCAATCATAAATAACCAGAATTGTGTCTTGTATTTATTATAGATCCACATAACTCACAAGAACCAAGCTAACATGTTAATGGCCGCACCAACAAAACCATCCGGGTTCTTTCATCTCAAGTAGAGTGCTGAATTGACTACAGCGGGGAGAGACATCGTCCAGTCTCCAAGGATTGCTCCACCAGTGTTAGCTGGAAAATCATGCAGGATGAGTGTTCAACATGTGAGATAGTTCTGTGTTTATATCTGCTATGTTGCTTGAAGCATTATTGTATGTGTTACTTGCACACAATCCCTGTTATCGTTCTAATTTATTCAGAGTACAGACAGCTTGCACTTTTCTCAAGTGCAAATTTCACTTGCTTGCTGCTATTGTGTGCCAATTTAATACTAATATATTCATTTTTTTGTGTTCTTTTTGTAAATGAAAGAGCATGGTGTGTATTTACAGCATATGCAAACATATATTTACATGTTTTATGTTGTGTTGACTGTGACAGATCACACTTGCAGTTGTGTCTTGGTGGTTTTATTATCTTCACTTCCTAATGCAGCTAGTGATAAACTGGCATTGCTCTGCCTTCCGAAGCACCAAACCTTCACTATTTGTCTCTTCTAATGTCTAGTGTCAAAATCATATCTCATACACACACACACACACACACACACTCACTCACTCACTCACTCACTCTCTCACTCACTCACTCACTCACTCTCTCACTCACTCACTCACTCACTCTCTCACTCACTCACTCACTCACTCTCTCACTCACTCACTCACTCACTCACTCACTCACTCATTCTTTGCAATTAAACGCACAGCACAGGGCTGTTTGAGTCTTCAGAGAGCCACATCTATCTCACT
>JANJYP010004045.1:0-17369 GCA_024605115.1 Rastrelliger brachysoma | reverse complement strand
GAGAGAAACACAGGTGATGTTGGATTTGTGTTAATGGCAAGTTAGGGAGCATTTGACATAGAATATTGTGCATGTAATTATGCAATTACAATTATTATGAATCCTTGAAAGAATTTCATATGGTAAACAGTTATGAATGAATAAGCATGTAAATGAGTTCAAACAGAGGTCGGGAGCTGTGGTTGCCACTGTGATTTGAGAATGAGCACGGTTAAGGAGAAATAAGTTCTCCAGAATTCAGCTTCTGATAAGGTCCTGAACAATTTCAATTTGTGAGAAAACCGTAACTCGTATCCAAACATTGAAAACGCTGTGAGAGGAATAGAAGCCGGCACATTCTGACAGTCTTTATTTTATTCAGATATTCCTTAAAATGAGTAAGCTCAGTGCAAAAACAGTGCTGGTGAACAGCTCTGATATAAAACGTATCAAATTCACATCCATGTTTGTTTACTGTTTGACCTCCATTGTCCATTAAATGCACAAACCAGTGTAAAGAAACCAAAAGACTGTTCAAACTAACTCTTACGATGCATAACTACACAACTTTAACACAAGTTTACTGCCAATTCTCTTTCTCTCTGACTCCGGCTTCTTCTTTCTGCTACCTCACACTTCATCTTACTTAACCAGTCTTTCTTTCTGGCTCACTATCAGACTTCTTTGCATTCATAAACTTGCTCTTTTCTTAATTCTGTGCTGTTAATCTTCCACCAGATGACTCAAGACTCCCAAGCTGGGGTAGAAATCTGTGCCAGGATCTGCTTTGGCAAAGTCCGCTGTAGAGCACCAAAACTTTAAATAATCCATTTTATATCTCTTACATTAATTATTTATCTTCATAGTTGATTTGACTAACTTTTAAATGTCAGTCAGGCTCGTTCGGTGGAGCAGTGGTTAGAACGTATGCCATATGGAGCAGTGCTCTTAAGCGGTGGACACCGGTTCGAATTCCGGCCGGAGCGTCCTTTCTCCACGTGTCTAC
The DNA here is from genome assembly GCA_024605115.1 of Rastrelliger brachysoma. NCBI lineage: Eukaryota > Metazoa > Chordata > Actinopteri > Scombriformes > Scombridae > Rastrelliger > Rastrelliger brachysoma. The sequence goes on along the minus strand of JANJYP010004045.1, from coordinate 16,384 downwards.
CCCCCCCCCCATATCCTGTAGACCAACTTTACAATAAAGGCGTCTGTGCCAAAAAAAAACAAACAAAAAAAAAAAAGTCAGTCTGATAAATAGCTGAAAGTATGGGAACGACTGAACTAAAACGGACTAAAACAAGCAAAAGCCACCTTGGAAAATCTGACAGCCACCGGTTCTTTTGTGCATGAAACTTTACGTCATATACTCACCTGCCTCGTCGTACTTGTTGCCAGTCTTTCTCCTCAGCAGTAAAGGTGTCTTTAAGGTGTTTCTGTACTATTGGCAGGTAGCAGGGCACCACAGTGCGGGCACAGCTCTTGACAAAGCTGAACACCTCCTCCTGACTGGGGCTGTCTAGGTCATCAAAAAAGATCCCTCCGATACCCCGAGTCTCACCTCTGTGGCGAATGTAGAAGTATCTGTCACACCTTGACAACAAAAGAGATGGATTTAAAACTATTATGCTTGGTTAACAGTGGAAGATTCAACTGTGAAAACAGTACAGAGCAAAATATGCACTACTATTTTAAATTTAAATAGGTTAGATAAGATATTATAATCATATAGCATCCACATTTGTTAAATTTTATTAAAGTGTTGTTTACACTGTAGGTTTAACATTACCTCATGTCTGCATTTAGTCAAGTCTTCCACACAACTAATTCACAAAATATACAATTAGACTGAGATACATTCATTTTTTTGTTCCCCCACAATCAATTTTAATAACCAAAACACCACTTATGATAACCCTAACCCTACATCAGATAAACCGCACCCATCCTTTCATATCCCCTGTGTCCAATGACTGGCCTTGCTCAACGGTTTTGGCAGGGACTTCTTATCACCATCGTGCAGCAAGGATACACCCATTGTATTCCGCACACAGAAATCAGACCTATAGATGCGTACGTGCCTAAATACAAGACCTGTAACGGTATCAGTACCATTTCTTGAAGTCGCTGTAATACTGTGGATGGTGCTTGTCACAGGCTTCCTTCAGTGTGTTGTGGAAGTGAAATGCATCTTCTTTATTGATATAAACTGGAGTCAGATCTGTTCCTCCACCAAACCACCACTGCTTACTGCCTGGAAAACACACACACACACACACAGACAAGAAAGAAGGAAACAAGGCTTATCATTCATTCATACACTCAATAGTGTCATCGACACCAAGACACAAATGCTGATGTAAAGTACTGACAATCACACACTCACCATCTTCCTCTTCTATCTCAAAGTATCTGTAGTTGAAGTGCACTGTGGGGATGTGGGGGTTCTTGGGATGGATGACGGAGCTCACGCCCATGGCAATGAATGGCAGCTTTCCTGAGGTAAAACAGAGGAAAATGTGAAGGTTCAAATACACACAGTCATTCTTATACATCATTCTACAATATAATCAAACAGTAAAACTTGATTTGTTAGGTGCAAAGCAAAGTAAGACAAACCCGTAGTACAGGCAACAATCAAGTTCTGGGTAGATAGTCTGCCGCCCTAATATGTAGCCACACTCTTAATGTAGATCACAACAACTATGGCCATAAATTATGTTGAGATTTAAGCCTGCATACAAATATCAGGTTAATAAAAACTCACCATCTTTGCCTTTGAGGACTTTCCCTCGGCTCCTCATCTGTTTGGCAGCCTCTTCTGTGAGGTACCCAGACACCACTGATACATTGACTCCTGCCTTCTCAAATACCTTTCCATCCTGCATCACACAGCTGATTCCTCCACCACCTGACACACACACAGACAAAGGGAATAAATTATAGTGACATTTCTGCTTCACAGCAATACAGCATTTTTGCCAGCTTATGATTTCATGCATCTGGTCATGTTGTTTGCAGGAAAAAACCACACAACATACTTTTAAATTAGGAAATACTAGGGAAATACCACTGAAACCAAAATCAAGATTAAAAATAGTCTGTAGTTTATCAGCTGCCCCCCTCACCTTCTGTCCTCCGCCACCGGTCCACGCCAAACTTCCCACCATCCACCTCCTCCAAGGCTCTGCAGAAGTCGGCCTGCGTCTCCATGATGAGCATCTCCATCTTCGTGGACATCTCCCCTTTCCTCCTCTGAAGCACTTCAACGTCGGTGACCGGAAAAGACATGAACCCCTTGCATCTCTCTAATATGTCGTCTTGTTCCTCATGCAGGGCTTGGGTTATTTTCTTTGCCATTTCAGCACGCTGGAAGTGGCTAGCGTTGGCCAAAAATCCCGCTACAGCCGCGGCAGCTGTTACAGCTGCTGCTCCACTGAGCGCCAGGGCCCCTCTTCTGCTTCGCCCGGCTGCGGCTCTGCCTGCAGTCCCTTGGGACATGAATCTCACCCCGGAACCCCTGCAAAGCCATCTCGTTCCTGTAAGCAACGTCAACGACGTGCTGTGAATAGAGGTTGAGGGCAAGTGCGACTGTCCTGCACTAGCAAGCCCCTTTAAATGTGAAATGAAACATCGTCTCGTCATAACTTGGGCCGTTTTGTTAAATGAGCAAAAAATGATGGTGGCCATCTGACGGATAAATCACTGGCTGTGTCCACGGTGTGTGGCGGCCGTTCGGAGATAATACAGGTTTCGAACTACTCAAAACATTATCACAAGTTGTGCGTACGTGCTGGCTGCCAGTCGCGCGTCTACTCGGTAATTCTCGATGTCACTCGGGAAATGTCGTTCTCAGTAATGAGCGGCGCTCTGTTCGTTGAGCAGCGAAAGTCTACATGGAACTTCAAGTCCCAGAATGCAGTGCGCCAGTATGACAAACGTTGCATTCAAGTACTTCTCACATGATCCGCCCTCTTCGTTTAAAATAAAGACCAGAGTTCAAACCGGGTTAAAATGCTTTTTTTTAATGCTATTTTTGTTACGCCGTTGGTTTCATCTAGTCGTCTACCATTCATCTGAATTAAATTCACGAAAAAGCATCCTAAATTTAATGATTTGGAGTAGTTATTTTTGTGGTTTAAATTATACTGGATCATCTTTGTAGATGTCTAAGAATATGGTAAATTGATAAACTGTCCAATGGTCGTGTTGTCAAGACGGTTTCATCAGACATGAATTTGAGCTTATACCCCAAACGAGTAAATTATAGCTTGTGATGTAAATTTTATGGTAAGCTAAATTAACAACTCTTTTCTTAGTCAACTTTGTTCTTATTTTAGCCGTTTTGTTTTGTCTGTTGTCAGATTTGGATTGTTTTATAAAACAATTCCATGGAAAAAGACATAAACCCCTTGCATCTCTCTAAAATGTCGAAGTAATATGATGAGCTGTGGGTCATCTATGTTCATGGAGAGCTGTATTGCCTTGCGTGTTTTAGGTATCTGCTCACTCTTAATCATACTCTTAACACACCTTCTAATAATAAACTCGTACCACGCCCATTGACAAACTTCAGCTGCTTGATATCGAGCTTGATAATTATTAGGTGTATTAGAGTGAGGAGATAAATGCAGGGTTGGAGACCTCTGCTCTACATGATTGTAATAACACAAGACCCACCATAAACCCTTTCTCATCTCAGCTAATGATATGGCGCATACTCAAACAAATGTGCAGTTCATTTAATAGCACAATTTGAAATACAGTTTGTTGTGAATTGGCCATTTTTCCTTTTAACTCTTTCTAAATCATTTTAATTTAATGCTTTAAAAAGCATTATGATGTACAAATACATCATAAGGAACATTGTTTTATGCGTGATAGAGTAAGGCTATCTTTAATGTTGAAGTCGAGTACTTCTTGTTTGACTATTTTCCCGCCCCCATTTATGACATCACAAACACAAAGTCAAATAACACAACTGTTTGGATTCAGTATCAGTCATGTTCACTTTAATGTTGTAGGGAAAATAAGATAAATGCACCGGAGCTTAGACGTCCCATATTATGCAATCCCCCATATTACCCTAACCCACCTTAATTTTATTATAACGCCAATGTAGAATCAATAAACAGAGACAGTGCTAAAACTTCATACCGATCACATGTGTATTCTGGATGGTTTAAGGAGAGGGGGCGTTTCTCCTTGTTTACAGCCTACATGGAGATTTTATGAGCCGCCAAGTGCGTTTTGCTTTGTGTATGTGTCCCGTATGCGCATGCGCAAGTAGTAAAGCGTGTTGTAGGTCTCTATGACGACGGGTCTAATAAACCTTTTAAGGCCGTGGAAAGACTGGAAGCAGATTATGGTCACAGGTGTCACCCCACAGACAGACAGGCGCTGTGTGGTCTATTTAGATGGAGAAATAAACACCAAACAACCCGACTGGATGTCTTCTTTCGCCGCTTTGAACTAAACAAGTACACTGCGCACAAACCTGCTGCTGGTGAGTTGACCAACTAACAACATCTATTTCTGTTTATTCCCAGTAGCTAGATCATATACTTAATATAATTCATTCATAGGGCTCACAGCTCATCATATTACTTCTATGTACTGTTTTTGACCACAGAGCTATAAAAACAAACGGTTATGTCACAACAGAAACGTTTATTTCAAGGATTCACTGATTACAAGAATTGTATTTAAGAATTAATTGATTGGTAGACCTACAGTAACGATGTCAATAAATAAAAGTTGTTTACTTCTGGCCCTGAAGTACTGATTTGTATCCAGTAGGGACGCCTAATGCAAAACATGACACAATACAACATGACAGGACACAACACAAGAACAGACTTGCATGACCCATTAGCTTACTGTAATGTGATGATTGCTAACCTGACATTGGTGGGGTGGATTTATTTCAATTACCATCAATTCACCCCATCTGTATAGCAGGTTTGTTGTATATTGTCTTGTTTTTATAAGACAATATACAGCTGTTTCATAGGCTATTTATATTAAATTATGTTTCATTTGATTAAAAATATTAACTATAATGTTGCCATTTGTTTGATAGAAAGGTATACATTGATCAGTTTTAATTTATAGCGCAGAACATAAGCATTGTAAGTGATTAACAGACTGTTTTGAAAATAAAAAAATTAATATGGAGAGATTAAGTATAAATAAATAAATATAGATAATTCGGAGAGTCAAAGACTGCACATCTTGTGCTACATATTATCGATTAAAAGTTAGAATGAGGGATCTGTTTCTCTGCTCATTATCATTAAACAATATATGAAACATAATTTTATGAAACAAGTCAAACTAAGATCTGAAAAAGTTCAGCAGCCCTGCAGTGACCTCTGAGTTTGTAATCATAACTACAACTCATACTCATACAAGAAAATGTTACCAAGAGTGGAGCTAAAAATGGGAATTTTTGCTTTGAGGAAAGTTGAATTGGACACCAAAACAAAAGAACCATTTTTCTGGGGAAAATTAATGGTGGACTGTGGACATTGTCCTTGTCATATCAGGAGAATATAGTTCTAAACATATGTTCCTAGGGACTATCAGTCATGCCTATGTTTTGTCTTTGATGCTCTCCTAGTGGTAGATTATGACTGAGCTGGTTCCCACAAACTCCCAGGAGGAGTATGAGGACGACTTTGAGAAGGATCTAGACTGGCTGATCAGTGAGGAAGGCCGGAGCGAGGACCAGGTAAGGGAGTCCACCTGACAGATTGATTACATCTCAGTCATCTTGTTTATTTTTTTCTTCTTTTTCTTATTTAATCACCCTGCTTCTAGTTTTTTTTATCATGTGAAACTGAATTTGGCGTGCTGCTCTACTTACTTCAGGCTGGGTGCTGAATGGGTCCCTGACTATGCTCCATGAAAGTGTGACAATCAATAGTCTTGAGTTACCCGAGCTGGCACATCTCTCTGCTTGCATGTGAAACCTTCTCTGTTGACATACAGTGACATACTTTCTCTCTGTGCCACTGCAGGATGCAATATTGATGAACACACTTACACCTGTCCGTTATCACACAAACACGCCTGTTTACCTACTAAGTATTGATGTTGTTCTTTCATTTGCATTCAAACCTATTTAATAAATGCAGCTTTTGCATCCCACAGGGTCCTGATTATGAGGACATAGAGGCAGAAATTGACAAAGAACTGGAGGAGGATGAGAAGCACCAAAGAATGAAGCAGAAGCAGAAATGCACTAAGGAGGAGAAGAGTTGCAACAAGACAGTGAAGGTGGAAGAAGATGAAGAGAGGTGGCCCTCACCTATGGAGCCACTGGAATATGACTCAGACACAGACAGCCCAAATAAGTCATCACCTATAGTCCCACCTCCTCCGGGGATGGATGACCAGACAGAAGAGGACAAAAAGTACATCCTGAAGAAGATCCAGCAGGCTAATCGAGAACTGCAGGATCAAGAAGCTCCGGACATGACGCGACACAGGCGGCTGCATTTTAAAGACACGCTGGTGGACCTTGTCGTGCCTCCACTGCAGTTTGAAAAAGATGGTAACAGTGAGGAGGAAGGGCGAAAGGACAACAAGGGTAGAGCTCAGGATGCAGAGGAAGTGTCTGGGAAATTGTCTGAGCTAAAACTTTCCCCCCGAGAGGAAGGTGTATATGGATCTGGAGGATGTGGAAGGGCCACTGAGAACAGTGAGAGAGGTCAGGGGGTAAAGGAGAGCAGAGTTCTGGTAGAAAAAGATGGAAAGTTTGATCTGGTCAGCCTGAAAGAGGTAGAGAGTCAGGGTCTTCTCCCTCCCATAGCAACCACCTACAGCTATCCAGAGCAGACTGTGAGCCCCAGTAAGATCCATAGTTCCTTCTCCTTCTCTCCTTGTTCCCGTGATGGCTCTTTTCCCATTCAGCCAGCTATCAATCATGTCCAAGCCCCCAGACCTCCAGCAAAAACCAAGAACAGGCCCAGCTCAGCCAGCCACAGCCAGAGAGGCAGCCACAGGGGAAGTGCCAATCGGCGGGTGCAATCAGCCACCGGGACACCCTGCCAGGCCACCTACACTCTCTCCCCCGAGCAGAAAGATCTGCTACAGAAGATCCAGGAGAGGAAAATGAAGCTGACCAGAGAGGTAGGTAGGAAGTCTGTTAAATAAATGTTATTAAAAAGTGAGCAAATTCTGAACTTTGATCAGTGAATGTAGCCCATTCAGCATCAAATCAACAAAACTGCACGTGTTGTTATATTTCAACCTCAAGGATTGTTATTTACTACTTGGATTACTTGTATTTCCTTAACAGGCAGAGCAGAAGAAACTTGAGGAAGAAGAGCAGAAGAAGCGGGAGAATGAATTGGCATTCAAGGCCTGGCTGATGAGGAAGAGGGAACAGCTCCAGGGGGAGAGAAGGATCCACCGAGCCCAGGAGATGGAACGGATGCATTCTAAGGTAGGGCCACAAGGGGGCACTGCAACAGAACAAATTTTAAACGTTTGTTTGTTGTATGTTAACATTCACAAAATGATGATGATCACAAAACTGAATATAAATGTCCACAAGTTGCAGTTGGGTATATGGATAGTATGAGATGAACTGATCATAGCCAACATGACTTCTGAGACAAACATTATGGCTGGAAATAAGCCATAAACTTTACATATCTGTAATTTTATGGACAAGTTACCTGCATTCATTTTGTGTCTTTAATGTTATTAAGTGTGTCTGGTGATTTACAAGCATTAGGTGTTTAATGCAGTAACTAAACCCTGCTTGAGAAATGTCTGTTTATAATTACAGGACACAAAATGGTCATGTTAACTATTACTTTGCTCTGCTGCATTTGTGTTTGTTCATTTAATTAGTTTTTTTTAAAATAAATGTTATCATTATTATTTTCCATTTCATCAAACTGTAGGTATTACAAGAAATGCAGTCACACACATTTCATCCTTTCTTCAATTAGACCACAAACAAATAGCCAAAAGCCGAAGTCATATGTTTACAAAAAAAATCTAATTTTAATAACTAAAAGGTGATCAAAAATGTTTGCCAAAAACCCACTTTTTCTGCCTCCTTGTGAAGAAGGGCCCTAGTGAACCAGAGGAGGCCTTCAGGTTGTGGCTACAGAGGAAGCAGGAGCAGCAGCAGAAGGAGAGACAGTTGGTGGAGCTGAAGAGGCTCGAGGAAGATAATAGTTACCTCTTACGCAGCCGTGAGGAGTGTGAACGTGCCTTCAAACTGTGAGTTCACTTTAATTCTTTTACTGTTTTCATTTGCTATAGTGATAAAACCTTAATTGTAGTATGATGTTATAAATCATATATCCACCAATGATAACATGTTTTTTTTTTTAAGATCACCTCCATGCATTGTTAAGATGTATATAAAATACTTAGAACAATAATAGGTGTCTAATGTGATTCTTCCACAAAAAACCTTGTTGAAGTCCATCTTCTTCTCTCTAATTAAAATTTCTCAAATATATGAATGTACTAATATTCTTCATTTCAGAAGTTTTACTGCTGGACAAAAGATGTCTCCACTGGCTCCAAAGTAGTTCTGGTGTTATAAATCCTGCTTGTAGAGACTCAATCTGTGATTTTCAGTGGAGACAGAGAAACTTTCACTCTTCAACAGATGAACGTGACACTTAGACACAGAATTAAAGGGGTAGGAAGAAAAACATAATTTTGAGTGGAGACGCTTTAAGTATTAAGGAAGTAATTCAAAAATCAATTTAAATCAAGATTTACCATAACCCTTTAAATAAATACACATTGTACACACCCACACCAGAACTGGTAAAACTTTGAGTAGCACTTACATTTGCAATAAATAAAAATTCACAATAGGAACAAAAGCAGGCTGGTTGAGCAGGTCAAAGGTGAAAATCACCCCAGAGCAGTGTGTGTCAATGAAACAGCAAAAATATGTAGTTTTTCATACATTTCCGTAGCATGGAGAGTAAGTACATGTAGGATTATTGGTTCTTTGTGATATGACAAAGCAAATATCAATTTGTTTTTTCATTTGTCATTCAATACGCTTAGTCCTCCTTCCTTCCTTCCTCCCTCAGGTGGCTGAAGAGGAAGCGGGAGGAGAAGCGTGCGGAACAGCAGGCAGCTCGTGAGCACTCCCGCAGGTTGGTGCTGGAGGAGCGGCGTGCACGACGCATGCGGGACCTGCTGTGTACAGCCAGTGAAACCAAGTCATTTAGATTTACTGAGCAGGTGGCCTACCGCTTCTGACATGTACCTGACATTCCTTCTGAATCCATACAGCCAGTATCACCTCATGAAAAAATAGATTAGATTTTAACCACAGACTGAACAACATAGTGGGAATATAAAAGGTATTATAGTTTATATTGTGTTTAGTTGTTTGTATCTCTGAGCTACGTTAAAGCACATTTCTAAAAAACAGAAAACAAAGCAAAAAGTTTACCACAGTGACCTCTACTCAGTTCACCTGGGAAAATAATTAATCAACACTGACTTCAGTTGTGATGAAATGTATCGAGTTAATTCTTTGTTACTGTATTTGCAGTATGTTTTGTGTAGTGGCAGATGCACTTTACAGTAAATGGAGCTTTTCATGAACAACTTTTATGAGCTGAAATGTGCTACTGTATGCCTTTTGACAGTGTGTTTGGGTACATAAGTGCATATACAAGGATATATTAAATTATACATATGACTGCAACATAACATGACTTCAACATAAAAAGATACATGTGAATGGATAAATGTACACCACTGAATACAGATACTGGATGTAATATTTTTAATTTATAAGCATGTACACATACATTTTTTGTGCTACAGCATTTCATAATTAAATATCAGTGAAACAAAAGTGGCCAACCTCATTAAGTGACAGGTTTCCTGGTTAGCAGTTTAAATCTATGTAGAAAAAAAAACAAACAAAGCTACTCTTTTATAATTTTTTTTCCATTGGATTTACAGTGCACGACTCGGCCTAACATCTGTGTCCTCAACAAAAATATAAAGAATTAAAAGGCAAATATGTATTCCTTGAAACAGGAATGATTGACATCTTTTATGACAAAAGTTTCTTATATTCAATGCTGACAGTCAAAACAGCAGCTGAGAATTATTAAAAACATAAATAAAAGTAACACATAAACACACGTCAGTGAACATGATGATTGCCTCCAAGTGAAACCAGCATTCTGCCCTGTGTGCCCAGATAGGAGGGGGGGTTATTTATCACCATGACAACAACAACAACGACAACATCAGATGAAAAAGTGGACAAGGTAGTGATGAAGATCAGGGCACAAAATTAGCACCAGCCACCAACCAAATGCAGGTAAAATATGTAAATTGTGGGTATATTTGCTTCACTTATCAAAAAAACAAAAACAAAGATAATCTACAGAGTGGCTGATAAAATTTAAACATTCACTAAACATTTAGCTGATGGACAGAAAAGTTAATTTTGCACCCTGATATTTTCAGTTTTAGACTCGACACACAGAGGAGGACAGAGTGCATGATCATTAAATATTAGAAAACATCTCTTTCTTAAATTCTTTGAATCAGATATCCAAATTAGAAAAACAGTGCACTGCCTACTTTGCTTTACTTAAAAAAAAACAAACAAAACATATATATTACTGGTACAGAAAAAAAAACAAAAAAAGTTTTTAATAAGGCTTGCAGAATATGTAACAGTACCATTTGTGAAGATGGCAACTACAACTATTTGGAACTACTGCACATTGAAATTAAAGGACTTGTTTAATAACTCTACTTAGTGTTTTTGAATAAAAATCATTGAATATGTTGTTCAGAACAAGGGACAAGAATCTTAACTCTACTGCCGTTCTTCGCTTTGGCTTCTTCACAGTTCAAAGAGATTACAAGTATGAGCACTCTTAAACATCAAAACAATGTGAATTTGACTTTTTCTTAACTCGAGGCTTTCAATGGAAGGAAAGACAAAAAGTAAACTCAAGTACTGGTGTTTAGAAAAACATGAAAAAAAAACAACTGGCAACACAAATATGACAATATTATTCATCTTGAACTTCAAATTGTACAAAACTAGAAATGTTCTGATTCAAAGGTCATTCAATAAATAGTTAAAATATATAGAAGGATTTCATTGAAGGGGTGGAAATAGGTCAGAGTTTGTTTTTTTTTTTCTGTTTCTACAGTTCATCTTTAGGGTTGATGCTGAGACCCTGACCCCACATAGATTGTGTGTCCAGTGCCTGGATCACCTCATCTGCCTGTAGTCTCTCCTGGGGAAGAAAAAGAAAAGAAATGATAGAGAAATAGTTTAACTTTGATGAAGGGAATCTTATTAAGAAAGTATGCAGCTCCAGAGTCTGTTTGTCCAAGGAAATTCAAGTTACATTCAGATTGGAGCAGTAATTGTATTAAGTTTATATTGTTTTGCTGGACTGAAATGCTTCCTATGTCGATAGATTATATAGACTGCTTTTCCTCCTGTGTGTTAATACTGTTAGCATGAGTTCCAGTCAGGTGAAAAAGGATCCCCAAATTAATGAAGCTACCCTAACTGCTTTCTACAGAAAATTAAACCATGCTGAAATAACAATAGAACAAAATAGAGCAAAATAATTAAGTGAAGTAGAACAATAGGTATCAACCTATGCATAAAATGACCCATCACCCAAGTTAACATGGCTGCCAAACTAAGAAAATTAAAGCAGCAGTTTACCAGTTCTCTGAAGAGTGGATCCAAGGTGAACCACAGAGCCACAGCACACCTCTGCCCACTGGTGACGGCCTTCACACCATGTGGATTCTCCCCTCCTGATGAGAAACCCACCATCCTGCCACACTTGGGCTTCACTGATGCCTGGGGAGGATTGAGATTGTGCAGAATAAGAGGCGAGGTTAAAATTATAGCTATCTAATCAAATTAGGGAGACAAAGACTTCACTTATGCTCCATTGTTAAACCAGATGTTTGCCTCCAAGTGAAATCCAAAGCTGATTACAGTTTTTATGAGCACCCCGTTGTGTTTATATTTTGTTTGATTCTACCCATATGATGAGTTTACTTGGTGATAATCCTCCTTTTCAGTAAATAAACTGACGTCATATAACCTTTTTGATTAAAAAACATCTCAAAATTAAAAGGCAAAGGTCAGGAATCAGTTTTGTGACTAATGTTAGAAGAATATCACGTCTATTATTTCCATGCTTCCATAGAGGACAACCAGGATCATTTGGTCGAAAATCACGTTTGCATTAATAAAGTACTTGTTTATACAGAGTTTGATGTTTCGCTGCCCATGCTGCCCTGCTCACTGCTTTCTGGAAAACCATAATCTTTCACTTTTAAGTGAATCTCATACTTCAGAAGAAGCAGCTTACCGTCACAGTTTTGGCATCCATTTCTGTAAAGATGAACTCCCCACCTTCAAAATCTCCATTTAGATATAACAGGGCACTAAAAAAATAACAGAAGTAAAAGGGAGGTAAGATCAAATGCATGGTTATGGTGTGATAATCACTGTTATACATGTTTTATGTATTTTTCATGTATTATACATGTGATATAGCTACAGCATGAATGACTATAATTCTGTGCAACTGTGTTGACAGCAGGTGACTCGTACCTATAGTCTCTGTATGTGTATGCTGGTGGCTCCTTCCAGCACTCATTGGCCTCAGGGTCCAGCAGACAGTTGTCAGCATGGATGGGATGGCTCAGGTCATTCCTGTGGTCTTGCTGCCCTGTTAATGTATAACCAACAGGAAAAAAATCTATGCAGCCTTGCAAATAATAATGTTAAATTAACACAGGAGTTTTTATTTCTGGATCTTGCATTTTTTAATCTAACACCTTTATCACATAGTATTTGGAAGATCAATGATGGCAAATCAATGATTTATTAATTTGGTAACTGTTATGACTGTTTCAGTTTCAGTGTATAAGTGACCTGTGATGGCTGTTCGGCACACCAGGTGTGTGTAGGAGAAGTGCAGAGTAGAGTTCAGCATGAAGTAGGACTCGATAACGTGTCTTGCTCGTTCACTGACATCATAGAAGAGGCGAGCGCTTCTCATTGGCACTCTGCCCTCATAGCCGTACTGTATGGTGGGACAAACAAAAACAGACAATGCAATGATGATTAAAGAAAGATACAGTACAGGTGACACATTTGAGTACATTTCTCCCTTATGGATGATGTAGTGGCGTGTGTATGTTTGTATACCTGCAAGGTTTTGAGTACAGTGGCGCCTTCAAACTTTTCATTAGGAGTGTGTGGAGACATTTTCCCTCTGTAGCCATCTCCTGCGAGGGTGACTGCCTGTAAGACAGAACAGAGCCAGAATTAAGCTTAAACTGCAGGCTCACAGGTTCAAGTTCGCATTTGTCAGCAGGGACCTTCACAGCAGGGAGATGCTTTTTGCTGTTCATGACTAATCTGTTTATTTAACATGCTGATTTTGTTAATATTGTACAATATCCTTACATGTGCCAAGTCTCTGAGCTCTGAGCACTCTTTCTCAGATATCACGTTATCCAGCAGCACCCGTTGACTCCCATTCAAGGCCACAGAGTTCTGCACTAGCCGCACACTGTCATATACCAAGGGGCCACCTACACAGATCACAGAGCAGCATTTGAAGAATGCAACATGTTATCTCAGCCATGGTGGTCAAGAGAGATTTTCTCTTGCAGTGTAACTCCCCAGCTCTGCAGCAACACTTTACCTTCTTTGAGTTGCTGTGAAACATCTGCAATGCCGTTCTTCTTCTCTGAGATGGGAACATACTCCATCCAGCCATCTGTACCAGAGGGAATCCTGCCATAGAAGATTATATTATGAGAAAGGTTAAAAAAGTTAGCAAATTTTGAACATCAGTACATGCAACTTATGCTACTGCAATCAAAATGCCTTGTGACTGATGTGACGAGAAAACGTATTGCTGTTCAATATAAAGTTACACAAGTTTTACAGTTTTCTCTTTACCTGCTAGAGTCGTCTCTTCCACCTGTGCTGCCCCAGTAATTCTGCAAGAAAAATGCATTTTATACTTTCAAAAGCCAGAAAATGTTGAAAATGTACAAAAACAAAATCCCAGTTTCAAGAAATGCTGCCTGCAAAAAAAATTAAAATATGCAATGCCCTGTTTCTAACCAGCAAGTGTCACTGTTGACTGAGAGGATGCCGGTGTAGGGTGGCTATGCCAAACACCTGTTCCTCTGCTCTGAATCAGCCAGCAGTAGGGGTACATTACTTACAGATTACTTGTGCCTCTGCATCAGAGGCATGCGCACAGGCTTACCAATAACCGTGCATTAAATTACTCAATCTTTTTTCATTTCTAAGCAGATTTGAGAAGCAAAGGGCAGTAGTCTGTCAATATGTACGTACATACAGTCTTATTTGAGGTTTTAGTTATGCATAAAAAAGATTTCCTATAATGTCGCATTCTGTCTCATTTATTAACTCACCCCTTCAGTGAATCCCACACCCATGGTTTTGCTGCCAATCAGAAGCAGCTCCAGCTCCTGTTTGTGCCTCCTCAGGTACCAGGCAGCTCTCTGTGAGGACACGCATCCACATATATACGCTTTCTCACGCACGCACGCACGCACGCACGCACGCACACACACACACACACACACACACACAGATTTAACAATTTCCTGAGTTAGTAAGGTAAAGTAAGTACATACATCCATGAGAGATGATGGATGATGTAGCCTATACTAAACAGTAGCATAAAGAAATCTTCCTTGTTCATACCAATATTTTAGCTGAGCAAATTGGTAATCCCAAATTATTTTAGGCTGACAGATACAGGAAAAACAAACATATGAATGGTTAAATAATGATTATTTTTCATGTATCACAACTCAAACTCTAAAGGTGACAGTGAAGGCCTGTCCTGGAAATCAGATCTGTTTCCCTTGGCTCTCTTCACCTCAGTGCCAGGACTAATGGAGTGTGATGGCCTTTCTCTTTCTTGAAAAACTTGAAAAGAAGCTAAAAAAAAAGTCTAGTATTTCTTAAGCCTGCTGTGATAACTTTGCATTAAGGTTTGATTGTGGCAGAAAGATAATGACAGAAAGACACAATCTGCTGTGTAGAGAAAGTGACTCATATAGATGTTACTATTTGAATTTTTTATTTTCTCATGTCATTATTTTAAAATGGATCACAGGAAGACTAGAATGTAAATAAGACTAAATATTTTAGGATTCAGATTTTAAGAAACATATGACAGACACAAACTTTTATGATAAGCATCTGAAATGCAAACTTGTCATGGCTCTGGTGAGAAAAATAAGCCCTGGAAACACTGTCTCTAAACTATTAGTATCATGTTTAGTTTATATTCCTATAATGCTTATTAGCCAGAGCTTATTAGCCAAGCTCTAATTTGTTTTCATTGTATATGCTGTTTGTAAAAAAGTGAGAGTAGAGACTACACACAGTGCTGTGCATATTTTTGTCTGTGTGAGAAGAGGAATGATGGTTGAAGTTAAGGCAACAATGGTGTGAAACCTGAGCACCCAGTAACTTTTTTCTTGTAGCAGTTTAAAAAAAAAGGTAAAGTCTCCCTTTTCATCACCCTTAATACAAACAGCCCCCAAATTGTTCCAGAGACTTCTTTGGGCGCTCTGACATGACTTTTACTCCTCCTCCATAATTCCTGAAAGGCAAGATTCTTTGGCAGGGAGACGGATCGGGCCTGGCACTGAGATCTATGGCTCTGAAAATGAGCTCCCCAAGTGCTGGAGGGAGAGAACGCAGAGAGGAGAGGCGATCTTTGGGTAATGACTGTGCTGTAAACTGAGGGGATGGTTAAGACTTGAGAGTTAGAAAAATGTCAGCTATGAGTATAAAAACACAAGCATGAGCTGCAGCACATCAGCTCTCAGTCTCTCTTTCATATGCAACATGCGCATAGATGTATGTAATGTCAGTACACTGTACACTGAGACATTCACACAGCCCTGCTGGGGAGCCTCTCTTGCTCTAATTAGTACCAGGCTTTCTAGGAAAAGGAGGTTGTGCAATTGGGATTTAAACAAAGTGCTGATTGACTTTTCAAAGCAGGTGATCATAGTTTACCAGAGACGAATTCTTGCAGTGGCTGAAAAGAAGCTTTGCAATTTTAATTTTCTCTACACATTCAGCCTCTTATTACTTTGTGGGTTATGAGCACTAGGAGGCAAGGAAATAATAATTGATCTCCCTAGAGGAAGAACTATGTTGTTGTAAACATATTGACAAAGCAAAATTTGCTTAATACTTCCAGCTGGATGGAGAACATATAGTGCAAGTGAAAAGCAAACTTTAAGAGCTGACTCCTGCCAAGCAGCGAGCAGCAAGTTTGTCCAAGAAATACAGCAAAAGGCTTGCTGCCTCCTTTTTCCCCAAATCCACACTTTTCCCCTCCGACCTCCTCCCTGCATGCCTTCTGTCCTCCCCTGACACTTCTTATATCATTCTGCTGATTCTTTCACTTCATTCAATTAAGAAACCATAGCTTGTTCAAAAACGCAATGCGACTTCCGACACTACCTGG
>JANJYP010004031.1:0-11731 GCA_024605115.1 Rastrelliger brachysoma | reverse complement strand
CCAGAAACAAGATGTCTGCCTTGAAACAATTAGACATCATACTTAAATAATTTATCATTTCCCAGTCAGTCTTTCTCTTTTCGTGTCCTTTAAACAGACAGAGTGAGCTGCCAAAGAGGCTGAAGTGAATAACATCAGCAGGTGCCTTTTCAGATGCAGCTTTGTAGTCTGCAGAGGGTGCTGAGCTGTTATTTTAGTGGCCCACTGGTGAGGAGCAGGGGGTGGCTGGGAAATAGACCTGGTGGCTGACCTGAGACCCCAGAGCTGTCCTGTTAGCAGTGTGCTAACACTGGGATGTTGGGATACAACAACTCAGTATTCACACAGTTACCTGTGGAGGCAAAGTATCCAAAACATTGCTTAAATTCCCCTATAACAGTTTAAAAACCTTGCCTCCCCAACATAAACTCCTTTGACCCCAAAGGAGGTCATTTGCGTTGCCAGTGACAGATTGTAAGACTGGGCATGCATGATTATTACCCATGAGCATGCAGCAGAGGGATTTAAACATACGAGTAAGATGCTGCTTAAGCCTCTGCTAAGTCAGTATGTTCTCCTGACCATTTCATTATCAAATGCATAATCATCATCTGCCAAGGACAGAACTAGAGGCCTAAGGCCCTACCTGGTGTCCTGGATTTTGACTTCCTTGCTTCCGCTCAAGACCACTGCCCCACCCAGAGTTTGCTTTATGAACACAGGAGCCCCATAAATGAAATTAAGGTGTCAATTAGTCAATTACAGCATAATAACTCTGAGGGCAGACATTTAGAGACAGAGAGAACCTCAGCTAAGTTCATTTCCTCCGGCCCAGGAGCCTAGCGCTTGGCACATGTCACTCCCCACCCAGACACGCTGAATAAGGGCCCCAGTGCTCTCCCTAATGTTATTTTCTCCTGGATATCTTTTTTGATCAACAATTTCCTTTCATGGGTTTGTTTTTCAGATGCAGAGGATGCACTTTTTCTCTCCCCAATTTGGCTAGGGAGAATTTTATAATTTAGTAATTAAAATCTTTGTTAGGCTTTAGAAATTGCAGCTAATTGAATTTAATGGGAAGATGAATTTCAATTTTATTTGATTAGCAGGACCCCAGGCATAGGTATTTATGGAAAAAACTCTACAAAAATATGCTGTGTGGGCTAAGATGGCATAATAGAATTACAGATAATCAGATTTCACTGTCATGAATTTCACTCTAATTTCACTATAATTTTCCATTAGATAGCTGGTTTACAAATATTTGCTCATCTGCGATGGGAAAGGCTATCTGTCTAAAATGATTACGAAGCGAGCCTTCAGAAATATGTCCCTTTTTTCCCCTCCCTTTTAAAAACCAGATTGTGAGGGATCAAAATTAGGAAGATTGCATTATGGATGTCTGCATCCGGGAGAGCAATGGGGGAGATATGATGATTACGGCCGGGGGATGAAAGCAGTGTCAAGAAAAATGTATGACTCAGAAACATAGGCCTATTCTATCTGCAAAATCTCTCCTCTCAGCACACTGCTGCCAAGTAACATGCTATATCATAATTCAAAAAGAAAAACACTGCACTATGTTGACATACAAATATACTTTTTGACTCATACAATTCCATGTTAATCTATAATGAGAACTGGACACATAATTTTCACAGTGTGTATGTGGATGTATATGCAGATACACAACAATTATAAAAGTCAAATGAGAATCTGAAGAATCACTGTCATAAGTGATTGGTGTATTGCCGTCATCATGTACTGACATATTTGTGTGTACATTTAATATTCAGCTTCCTCTCTGCTTAAAAATGAATATATGCAGTGTCCCAGGTTTGATTCCAGCCAAGGACCTTTGTTACATGTCATACCCATCTCTCCCTCCCCTTGTTTCCTGTCTGCCTCTTCACTGCCCACTATCCAATAAAGGCAAATCTGAAAAAAAAATCTTAAAAAATAATAAATATATAATGCAATATAAACAGACGTGAGAGGGAATAATATCAGACATCAAAGACAACCTCAAATAACACAAGGATGAACTCTTGTTGAATCCCACTTTAAAAGCCTCTGCTTCAGAATTAAGCCTTTACATGTTCAATTTCCTACCAATTTGACAACAGCATGACAGTGAATATCAACAATAAACTTGATCTATTGTCTGCTGAAAAACACAAACTATTTTAATTTGTTGTGTTTAAAGTTAGATGCAGTAGAAGTGCTTCATGCCACTTCTCCTGTGTTACCCCCCACCTGTACTTTCCACCAGTCAGGACAGACAAACTCCACTCTCCACCCCACGCCAACTCACATCCACTCCATCTCCTCCCATTTGCTCACTCACTCTTTGCCCTGAACTGCCAGAGACAGCAAGAGGGGTTCAAAAACACAATCTGACTCTCGGCAAAGGTCAGATTTCTCACTCGGCATGTCTCTGGGCTTTGGGCACAAAAGCCACTGAATTCACATCTTTCAACTGGGCCCTGGCTTTTGTCCTGGGAAATGGAAGACTCGGGAGTGGGCCCTACAGCAGACCAGCCCCTCCTGGAGTGCACTGTCAGGGGCAGCCAAACGTCTGGCCCGGCGGCCCTTTGACTGATGTACCCCTGCCATGTCACATGCACAACAGCACACACTCACATGCATACACAATCCACCTTGCCCTCAACATTCTCCCGCATGAACCATACAATACCCTCAGACTGCATCAAACGAAAAGCCCCACAGCTTCTTTTGAAAAGTAATGGTTTCACCCCCAAAGATGGCAGCTTGAGGGCCAGAGGGCTGCAATGCATGGATGACAAACCTTCCTTCCTGTGGACAATGTTACATGAATAGAATTCACCCTGCAAACCACATTGTCCCCAAATATCAAGTTTAGAAGTACTGTAAAAGTTTTCATTGTGGTTTTTATTGTTATGCTGTACCTAATAGGTAGTAGATATACTAATGTGCACCAAAGCATCACAGTGTTACAACCAGATAAACTCATTGTCAATCACATGTAACACTTTCACTCAAAGCTCCTGGAAATGTTAATTTAAACAATTTTTTCAATGTGAAATTGACCATTTTACCATAAAGTATGTTTTTCCATCCGTGGGAGTGGAAGCACTGGAAATTTAAAAGAAATGTCAAATTATTGCAAAAAGCCTTTTTAATGATTGACTGAATTGGAAAAAAAAATGTTATATTAAAACATAAACAGAGACTAGGTGCAATGGTTTAAGCTGTGCTCTTGATGTCATGTCATTGCAAAATCATCTGCTGTGGCTTAATAGCAACAGACTCATCAGCCCAATTGGTAATATTTGCCTAAGAGTATGTTTTCTTTTGAAGATTTCCTAAATATTCTGTTAAAATAGGTGCTACATTTGATCGGAAACTTGGCTAGTGTGGTAGGTTTTAAGTTGCTCACTAGAGCTTGCCACTTCTAAAGTTGTATTAATTACACTATCAGTGATCTGAGTACTTTAAGTAATGAGCATATATATATATTTATATTTAATGTGTGTGTAGCTCTATTGATATTCCAGGCCTTTTGCACAATATTAAATAACAGAGATAAAAAAAAATCAGGCAGTGGTCTGGGAGTTTTGCCCAAAGTTTGTTCAGCAATGATCCACAACTGACATCTGAGATTTTATCACCTTTACAAAAAAAGTCTGGTTGCCTAGTCGGGTCACATACAACAAAAATAATTTGATTTTCATAATGGTTGACAAAAACTAGAGTAGTATCAAGAGTAACGTGTTAAATCAAGGGCGGAACCTTTAGAAACCCTTTTAGGGACGTTTTCCTTTATGTGGTTTAGGAAGGAGGAGACTAAACTTTTTCCCCATTATTAACCAGGATGAGTCATCATAATTTCAAAATCAACCAAAACCTGTTTTATGTACATACTTTGGACTTTGCTGACAGCACTCAGGAACTGAAGCCAGGTCTGTGGATCATTGCATTACAGTTCACAGTCATAAACTTGTTCATTTCCTCTTTTCTATAACCAGTAAATACACCACCTTTATTCACAATAAAACTGCTGTGGAAAAAACAGGAATACCCAATGACCTTTCAAAGTTTAGACCTTTTTGTTTTTTGTGTCACTTTGTAAATTCCACATTCCTGACATAAAGCCATGTTTACAGTATGGGCATTATGCACAAATGGTCCAGAGGCACTTTGCATGCCACTGCGGAAGAAACTGCCAGGCAAATAAGAGGTTTGTCTTATAAAGTATTCATTGTCACCTGGTAACGGCTGCCGTTTATCATTTCACCTGAAATTACAATGAAAACTGATAGCTTATCAGAGGGAGGAAAGGAGAAAGAGTGAGCTCTGAGGGAGAGAGGTAGAAAGTATATGAGGTACTGAAACAGAGAGAACCTCTTTCTTTGTAAGAAAATGAAAGTTATTTGCTTTAAGCTAAAGTGTTAGACTGGCTTTCAAATTTTGTCACACTTGACGCTTCTGGCAGGAGACATAATATCCCATGAAATCTACTTGATATAACTGACATTGAAATATGTGACATTCAGTGTTGAGTTTTTGTACAAGATTGTCAAAACATCCTTTCACTTACTGTAGTTGTACATTTAACAAAACAATAAATACTGGTATATAAAAACCCTACTGTTACATGTAGTAGCATAGTATTTCATTTAAATTAAAAGATCAAATACATGTGTGCAACAATATAATATAATATAATATACGTGTCATCTTTTCCTCCTCAAAACGTTTTTTAAAGTGTTGTGTTCTCCTCATTTGAATGGAAGCAGTGGAGGCTCCACCCCAAGAGAGTTGAAAGGCTAGAAGACCACAAAGATGGAAAAGGCCAGCCCACTAAGGGAGGGAGAAAAAACTGCTCCGGTTCCTCTGCCATAATTTCCTATCAGCCTATTCAGACAACATCACCAACAGCTTGGTCTGTGCGTGTGTGTGTGTGTGTATAGAAGCAAAGCAGGGAGCGAGAGAGAGGCAGCGCACGAGAGGCAGAGAGAGAGAGAGCGACAGAGTGAGAGAGAGAGAGCTAGAGAGAGAACAGGGGAAGGGAAGGGGGTGGCTCCATATTCTTTCACCTACCCCCCGTCAAACCAGAGGAAGGAGGGGCCAGAACCCTAAGCTGCCAATCAAATCCGCTCGTGGCAGCCGGCATTATCTCAGCAACAAACTATTGACAGATTACATGTCAAGGAGTTTAGTGCATGATTGAAGGAAGCCTTTTTTTTATCTAGTTACTTTTCCGCTTTATTTCCCCCTCCACCAACCAACATTCGAATGACTTTCTAACAGAGTTGAGTAATATTATGAAAGTTACATGTCTGAGAGGATTTAACTTCGACTTCCCTGAATATGGTGAGTACTCTTCTTTTCTATCTTTGTCAGATATGTTTTATTAGCTGACAGTTCACGGTGTGCCTTTATCTCTGACTTAATATACAGAGAAGGGAAGTTGTTCATGATTAAACTATGTACCAGTGTGTACGTATACCTAAGTGTTGCGACACCCTTATTTATAGCTCTTTGACAGTGCCCAAAGGTGACTGCAATATCAAATATGATTGCCCACTTCTTGAGCTCACTTCTTGTGACACTGTAACATGTAGTACACATGTGAAGAAAGTTCACAAAAGCAGTTTCATTTTCTCTTGTCAGAGTGTGTTTCTGTACTAGGACATAAGAGCAGCACAACTCCCNTTTCATTTTCTCTTGTCAGAGTGTGTTTCTGTACTAGGACATGAGAACAGCACAACTCCTTGTCAGGCTTTTTTTCTTTCTCTCATCATCTGTGTTTTCTTGCTTGTTCTGTCCCTCCATTTAATGATATGTTTTTAAATAAACCAGCGTTTGGTACTGTAGAAATACAGGTATTGGTTTTACCCACAGAGGCACTGGCAATGCCATTAGGGTACACACTGAATGGCCTAAGGGTTTGTTGCCAAGGGGACAAAGCAAACAAACTGTTGTGTTGCTTATGCTGTCACACATGTAAAGGTGAACAGCAGTGCTAACACCTATTCAGGTACTTCCAATTAGTGTGTATACAGTACACAGGTGTATTCTATATTAATAAATAAGCATGCTGATAAATCAAGTGCATTACATCTGAGGTAAAATTAAAACAAAAAAAAGTTTTCCTTTAAAATACTGAAGTACTGAAATAATACTCAGTGATTCATATTTTATACAAATGCACCTATAGGGCAGATTCTTTTATAGTATATGAGACGTGTAACTATCAAGTAGCAACAGTCATTCTGTGTGTACTTTTAGGAGGATTACACCTTCCACTTATGAGCGTTTGTCTACTCACCGCGTTACTTGTATGAAAGGTTTACCGTGTGTTTTAAAATAAGCCATATTTCACATTCTCATCTACTTCTTTCAGTTTTGTGTGTGTACTGTATATACGAGTGTGTTTTCAGTTTGCGTGCACTAAGTGGTGTCTTCTCTTTTTTTATATATACATATATGTGTGTGTGTGTATTAATAGTCCCTGTGTATTTCATTATTTGCACTAAACATAAATATATCCACTCAGTAACTAAACTATTACTTTTTAAAGACGTGATAGGATCTTTTTGACTGTGATAAATTTTATCTGCAGTCATTTTGAACCATTTTATTTCAAACTCATCCAGCATGTAAATATTTAGTAAAGGTTGTGGGGATATTTTTGAGTAGTCTGTTATTTTTAAAAAATGCTATCACATTGTTTTAAATTATAGAAAGGATTCTTAGAAAAATATTTACATACAGAAGTGTTCATTTTTTGTCTTTTCATATTTTTAGAAAAAATCTATAAGACAAACTTTATTCAAGGCATGTTTTATTCCACTCTGTTATTTTTAATATGGTTATTTGCTAATTACCTACTCTCTGTGTGTCTTATTTGAATCCTCTTAACTGTTATTAGTTTTTTTCTTATTGTCTAATCTTGCTGTTCAACATTCTCGACTCTACATTGGCTTGCCTGTTCTTTAAGTGTTAAGGCAGTATTGATGAAAATTAAAACACCATCTAAAAAAGATTTTTCGTATTAAATAAAATTCTCAGAGGTTGCAGAGTACAGCAATGTGACCACACGGTTTACAAACACATACGAGTGACAGACACGAGGGCTCTCTCATTATGTCTGGTTATTTAAGGTGTGCTGTGCTGTAGTTGAAATAACAACAAACAAGTACAACTGTAATCGTGACACACCCTAATTTCAAACTTTTCGTCAGCTTGGAAAATGTTTTTCTCCCCTCTTCTGAGTCATAATGTTGATTGTCTTCTCCCTCACTGCCTTGTCTCATTAACCCCTTGTGGCCCTCACCATCTTTTACGGAATTCCACAAAACCAGAATGAAATGAGGGAGAAAAACAAGCCCAGGTCTGTAGGCCCTCAATAAACCTTTTATCACAATTTAGCAATAACCTGAATCAATTTGATGTCTTAAGCAATAAAATATGCTGTTGCACTCCCATTTCTGCTGCTCCTTGGATGACAGTAAATTTACATTTTTTAATTAAACTAGCTGGAATTTTTATTAGGGGGCTGGGCTATGCTAATGGCAATGTTGTGTACAGCAGATTAACAGAGTTTTGAAATAAATTTAACAGGGAGACATTTGGTGGAAAAAAAGCGAGTCATTGTCTTTAACCTCTTTCATGCCGATTTCTCCTGGGGGATCCTTGTATTCTAAGGAGTCTTGTCAGGGAAGAGTGCTTCTCAGCAACGAGGTGATTAGTATCGCCTTGTCAACCAAGGAAAAACATTCACATATTCAGATCATTTTAAACACCTTGTTCAAATGTTACTAAAATATTTGTTTTTAGGTATCATTTGTGCATTTGAATATACAGATACAATTAGTGTTACTGTATTAGTTTTAATCCAAAAAATGTTTAAAGGAAAAAAAAATGTTCCCATGGTTTCTTTTGTTTTTTTTCTTTCTTTTTTTTAAAATGCCAAAATTAGAGACATTTTATTTTAAGTATTTTAGTATTTAAAAACACTGACGCAGCAATGGATTCTTTAAAACAATGCTGCTGTATAAATTGATTACTTCTCTATCTCTAAATTGAATATAACTATTTTACATGTATAGCGAGAAAGAACTATTAAAAAAAGTGCAAAATGCAGGAGTTAATGGCAGCGTATATGTTTGTGTAGTTTTATGGTCCGCTCTCAGTATTTGATTGATGTTACACGAGGCTGTGTGTGTTATGCCTGGTTTTAGCAGAGTGGCAGGGGGAGACAAGGGGGGAACACAGACAGCAGACAAGAGGAGGGAGGTGTGTGTATGTGTGTGTGGGTGTGTGTGTGTGTGTGTGTGTGTGTGTGTGTGTGTGTGTGTGTGTACGTTGAGGGGGTAGACAGAAAGAGAGGGACAGCTGAGTCCTGATTGAGCATGTGCCCAGTCATCAGACACAAGCCACCCAACACCATAATTACCTTAACCTCCATCTTTTAATACCCAAATCACACCAACCGGCCTTTTTTTTTTTTTTTTTTTTTAACCGTCAGAAAAAGGAAACATCAGAGATCAAACGATCAAATAAACTCCAGATGCACGTGGGCTGCCATGCATCTTGCCGCAGTAGCCAAAGTGTTCAGGGCTACTTGATATGGGCCAGGAGCGAGGCAAGTGGCATCACCACCCCCTTTCCTCACTCCTGTGCACTCATGCAGTGGCCAGCACCTAATTAAAACCTCAAAGCTCCCCGTCACCAATTTGGAGTAATGGCCTAATTAATACTCGGTGAAGAAATATTCCAGAATGATAAACAGGTTGCACCTTGGGTCTTCATTGCCTTAATTATCTAAAATATAACAGGCCAAGTTTTTATTATCACAGATAATGCATGTTTGTTAATCTGCTCCACTAAAACTAGGGGAAATGGACACAAAGACGTATCCTTTTTAATTATACTATCTTGAAAAAGATGGCAATGAATTAAAAATTATATAATTGAGTAAAAAAAAGTTTTGTCACAAATTCTTTTTCAGGATTTTTTTCTTTTCTTTTTTCCTTCTCATTTGTTGCAGCTGACAAAGAGAAATCCTGCCTTTAATCTCACATCTGAATATGCCGTGTCATGTATGCTTGTGCTTGTGTGTGAGTCAAGAAACAATTCTCCAGTAACTTCTTTAGTGACTCGATTTCCTAATCTTACATATGAAATTATAATTTCATGCAAAGTAAGGGAGAGGAATAATCTCTAGTCGTTGATATGCCATATAAGAGGGGAAAAGGGGAAAATGAAGAGGTAATTAGCAGAGTGGAAGACTTTGGTGCGTTTGTCTGAAAGCATGGTCTCCACTGGCCATGAATGAATTTGCATGCTTCGCTTATCGAAGCGCACTTATTAGGCCAGCTGAAAGAGAGATTAAGCCGGCACAAAATGTGGTGACTAATCCTTTTAAATGTGGCAGGGGGTCTTTAAGGTGTGAACCAGCCCGTACGTAGGTTAGTGGGTATGGAATGTGACAGACCACAACTTTCACACAACTGAATGTGTTTGAAAGGGAAGCAGCGGATGCAGGGCTAACTGTTTAATGACAAGACAGTGATTGACACGGGTAATAAATTGATAGTCTATCTCCTGACCCTCTTATCTCGGGAACAAATAGAGCAGGTGGGGTCAGACTGGGTTGAGATAATAACGGAAACATTTTGTGTAGGCCAACATCGATGGCTTCTCCTTTTTTTTTTAAATTGACTAATTATATTTGGTTAATCATACACAAATAGCAAAAACTTAAAAGATTAGAATAGTGGGTGTCAAAAAAACCTGTTTTCTCACTTTACTGCTGTTTTTCAGTGTTGAGCACATGTCTCAGTTTCACTTCTCTGTCACCTTTTCTTTGACAGGAATTCAGAGACTGCTGTACTGTCTCTGGCTTTCTTTTTTGATAAGATGAAAGCAAAAAACAAAAAAAAACATGAACGCAAACAAACATGGAACCTTTTTTTCTGTCACCTTCACTGTGAGGGAGAAAATGTTTGCTCTGCCGAGTTACAGAGCCAATACCCCTGTCCTCGTCTGTAATTGACTGCAAACAGGGACGTAGTGACGTTTAAACACTGCCCTCCTCTCTTTTCTGTGTGTCTCTCACACACACACGCACACACACACACACACACACACACACACACACACTTTCCACACATTACCCAACCCAGCACCCCTCAACTTCAGGTTCCCCTCCTGCCATGTGTTTTTTCATGTGACATTCTATTCACTTGGGTCAGTAGCAGGCAGCACCAGCAATAATTACTGTCTGTACATGATAAATCTGAAGCCCAGCTGTTCATTTCTGTCACTGCCAACTGAGAAAGAAAGAGAAAAAGAAAGAGAGGGGAACGATAGAGGGGAAGAACCCAGGAGTTTGCCGGATTTCTCTATCCCCTTCCCCCCACCCCCCCTTTTTTTAGTTGGTAACTTGATAGGATTACATGGTTCTAGAGCCCACACCTGTTAAGAGGCTGTTAGCAGAACAGTTGGCAGTCCGATAGCCAGAGCTAAGCCTTTTTTTTCCTCTCTCTCTGCTGTCCATTCTGTGTCTCCTTGTGGGGATTTCAGCCGGCATGTATGACGAGAGGTTGTTTCTCCGGGCTCTTGCCTCAGCTAGGGGTGAGGAGGGGAACGTGCTGCTTGTGACACGCGAGTGGTGCGTGTTTGATGTTAAAAGTGCATATCCTATGTTGTGTGTGTGTGTGTGTGTGTGCATTTGTGTGAGTGTGTAGCTGGGTTGGCTGACATCTCTTTTTCCCTCCCTCTCCTGAGACACATTGTCTCTCATCAGTTGTGCTTCCCTCTCCGACCTCAGTCGCATCAGAGCCACCCCCAGAACAACATATATACAAGCAACACGACAGCAAACAAAGAAAGAATTCAATTGGGTTTGTTTTTCACAAGGGTGGGGGACAGGTGTTGGCAGAGTTATAAAATGCTCAAATACAGGTTAAACCAGACTATTTAATGATTAAGGGTTAGGTTGAGAACATTTGTGCATATTTGAGGAGTGCCAAAGCCCTGCTGTCAATTAGAAATACTTTTGGAAGGAGTGGAGAAATGAGTAATGCATAAAATTCATTGCTTGTTTTCTCTTGTTCCTCTATTATTTAGGTGGAAAACAGCCCTTAATATTGTCTCAACATAGGGAAATATTGTGTCGGTGACAGTTTGTGAGGGAATTGGTGACAGTCAACAGACTTTCGCATAACAGTAGGTTGTTTTGTGCCTTGGTGCAACGTGTCTCACTGCCTTATTTGGCATTCAGCAGCAACCCAGCTCTTCAGCTTCGTCACTTTCTATGGGCCCTCAGCACCTGTTCCCCCTATTGTGCCGGAATTTTCTATATTTGGCAAGAAGTTGGACTCTCTCAATTGGGGTGTAGGTTACTGTTTCTAATAGCTTGAGAGCGATAAACTCAATATTCTCATGATTTATTTTTCTCTTTCTCCTGCTGTTGTTCAGTTGTTTAAAAGACAATATTAGAAAACATGATTCAACTTGGGAGGACTACGAAACATTTCTCACCAGGGCCTCTAAATGTCATGTTGTCTCTCGCAAGGTATTGACACGTTGCATTGCCATGAGTGCAAATTATCTTCAATGTGAAGCACAGGAGAAATAAAAAAGAGCAAAGTTAATAGATATCTCGGGCTAACTTTTAATTGTTCTGATATGTAATCGCTAAATGACAATAAAAAAGGAGCACGGCCACTTTAAAAGCTTTATCTCTCCTGCTCTG
>JANJYP010004028.1:0-10127 GCA_024605115.1 Rastrelliger brachysoma | reverse complement strand
ATCACATGTACCTTATGTGTGGTTGATAGATAATCAATATGCTGTACATGATATATACTACACATTACCACCAGCACAGTCCTTTACTAAACATGGCCCATAAAACACATTTCATAGCTTTTTCAATTACAATACGTACATGCTATGTTGGCTGTAGAGTGTAATAACCTGTCCATAGATAGTGCTTTAGCTGTATCAGTATATATTACTACTATAACCATATAATGTAGCCTCCTGTGGCTCCCTAGTGTGATGTAATCCTCAGTGAAAATGTTTAGGGAACTTTGTACAGAGTGGGAGGATTGCTACAGTGGAAATAGATTTATTATATTTGTGTGTGTAAGATGTAATCAAAAAGTCAGGAATAATTACACATTCAAATGAATCTTTGATCAAATCTTCAATTTAATTTCTTAGCCAAGCAAGAAGGTGTTTGTTTGTTGCGCGTGTGTGTTCGTGTGTGCGTGCGTAGGTCACCAAATGCGAGTCATGTTTGTTCAAGTCTCTGTGTGCGCCTTCCTTTCCAATTCACTGAGCAAATCGAAGGGCGAGCTTTATAAAACTGTGTGCTTTGTGTGCTTTGATGGTCAATGAGAAACTAATGCCGGAGTCTTTTCAGCGTAGGTACTAAGAAAAGCAGAAATCAATGCTTGAGGAATGACTGGCAGAGCTTTAAAAAAAAAAAGTGGAAAGAATGATAAAGAATGAAGGGCTGGGATTAATAATATTGATTTAGAGAGGGTTAAGCCCACCAAATACCACAGGCATTTAAAATGAAAACATTTGCTAAATCAATTCATTCTATTAATGTTAGATTAGCAGATTTGGTTGCAGGCCAAAGTAAGTTTTTTTCAGTTTTATTTAATTTTTGGTGAAATTTGAGATATAGTTTTATTGTCTATCATGGCAATGTGTGTGTGTGTGTGTGTGTGTGTGTGTGTGTGTGTGTGTGTGTGTGTGTGTGTGTGTGTGTGTGTGTGTGTGTGTGTGTTAGGGAGCAGAGTCCAGAAACGAGAAGATCATTAGGCTTATGTTGTTTATCAGTTGTGTTGCAATATCAGCTTTTAGTGAATCCTCCTCCTGGGTATCTTGAGTAACTAATGCTAATAAATTAGTACTAATATGTTCCAGACTGGTTAGTGTGTTAGAGGTTAGCTCACCAAATATAATAGTTCACCTTAAAGATCAGCACTGGAACCATACTGATGCTGGATTTTGAGGGTCAATGACATTAGGGAGTAAAAACAAATTTGGTATCGATAATCAAAATAGCAAACTTTACATGGAATTGAATCATTAAAAATGAAAAACAGCGAAAGAAATCTGTGTATACATTATAAAAATATAAGTATGTAGCTCCTCCTGTTGTCCCTCAGTTCAAATTTGACTCAAAAATGAGGCATAGTTTTATTTAAATGAAGCCTAATTTCCAAAGAATATGTGTAAAACCCATGGTAATATGTTGGAATGAAATTGGCTAAAAAGATCTAACATATAATTGGGTGATACGTTATATGTTATGTTTTATAGAGTGAAATCAAACTAGATCAAAAGCTGCATAGTCAACAATAGGGAGGGTTACGAAAAAGGGTTAAATGCACAGAAAACGTTGCCCACATGAAGTTCAAAAATAAAAATGTATCGGCACATATTGGACAACATATACGCTGATACTGCTATCTGTGCTATCGGCTGATATCGACCATAATATCTATTATGCAAGGATTCATGTATGAACCATGCTTTTAACTCCCCCCACTATGTCATTTATGTGTATTTGTCAGGGAGCATGTGTAATTTACATTAAGATGCACTGCACCAGAGTACAGTCACTGCATATGACACAAGAACTAAAAACACTAGGGTAGACAGACATAAGTACAACATGTAGAGCAGACAAACACAATACACAGGAAAACAAAGGTTAGTAGACAACAACAGCACAAAACACTACAGTGATAATAGAAAATCAATACAACAGTGTTCCAGACACTAAAAAGTTTCCAATCATACAACTCCTGCCCACCCATCCTCCCTCTAGGCTCTATACCAGACAAAGTGCTATAGTGCCTACATTACAGTGGCAGATTAAACTAATGTACTGCTGCTGCGTTCGCCCAGACCTCCAGAAGAACAATATGGAAACACGTCGAACAAAGGAAAGCACTGTTGTGTCTGAGATGCATTTTTTATTGTAAATTGAAAACAGCTTGATGCTTCACGCTCATCCCCCTTTTTTCATGGAGGAATCCTCCCTTCACCTCGATTACCCTTCCCTCCCTCAGGATGGGAAAAACTCTCATTTCTTCTTTCGCAATAATTAAAAGAATATGCTGCTTTAGTGTCTGTGTGTGTGTGTGTGTGTGTGTGTGTGTGTGTGCGCGCATATGTAATCTCCCCCACAGAAAAGCTAAACCATAATAAAAAACAAAACACTTCTCTTACCTGTAATAAGAAGTCAAAGAGAGCCAGTCTTCCCCATTCTGAATGGTGGACTCCTACACACGGTGCTGACCTCAAATCTGCTTCACTCCCACAGTGGAGCTCCAACAGCTTCTGGTACTGAACCCAGCTGAGAGGTACTGAGTTCTGGTCATTGTCGCTATCCTCTAGGTGGTGGATATCCGGGTCCCACCACACTACGGGTCTAGGGGTGCCACTGGTGTATCTATAAGGTAGAATCTCACTGTGGAAAGTCCTTAACACCGCAGGGAGACTCCTGTTGAGTCCCAGCACCCGGTCCAGGTGGAAGGCAAACACCTCAAACCAGTCATCGGTACGTTTGATTAGAGAGCACTGGCCTTGGTGGCAGCGCTCACTGTGGGTCATAGTTCCATGCTGAGGTGAATCCTTCATCACTGATATCTGTTATGATGGATAAATACAATTATACAACACTTTCAATATAGCTTTCATTTATAAAACATATTGTATTGAATAATACATTAAATATCTGATGGTGTGAACAATCTGATAATACCTTTTGTACATTCATAGCATAGGTTTGCCCTCAAGTTTCTATGTAGTGAGCGAGTTTTTTTTAAGTTTTGACAACTAGTGGATAGGTGGTGCTAGAGTGCATCAACTACATAGTGCCCACCTTCACCATTTACATGCTATTCAGGGTGAAATTTGACCCATTTGAGGGCTGTAAAAAAACCATACACATTTTTCAGTGGGACTTTTCTTAATGTGATCTAAAGTTTAGGAAATGGAAATAAATAAATGCTCTTTTTCTATTTCTGTACAGCTTGATACACATCTTTTGGCCAAATCGAGATAAATTCCAAAGTTTTCTTTTAAGTTTTATTTAATGAAAAATAGGGTTTTATATTTAATTGTAGAAGATATATTATTACGCTGACGATATGCAAATGTACATGTCTGAAAAAAACAACACTCAAACATGTTCATCTTATTCTATACATTCCAGTGAGCTCTCTGATTTACCAAATAATCATACTGTATTTTTCCTTTAAGAGAAAAAACCCCCAAAACCAACAATGTGCTTGTCATCTTTTAATTCTTTGACATTCCTACATTGTCTATGGCACCCTAACCTCCATGTGCTCCCTCTGAAAACATGCATCTTTAAAGCCAACTCTTAAATAAATTGTAACTTTTTTTCATTTTTTTAAAGGCTCTGTAATTTCCTAAAACAGCTGGCTACTGTAGTTTTTTAGCAAACATTATTCAAACAGGAGCAGATGGTGAATTTGTTGGGGACTATTTTCAGCTGTGGAATGATACACATTTAATGTTCTAGTGAGTATTTCTGGCAGCAGGATGGTGTGTGTGTGCGAAATTGAGTTTGAATAAACCACAGTGTGAATTCATGCTAATGAATGAACATGTCATCCAGTACAGCTCATTTATGTTTCAATGATTATGTTTTGTTTATTCCACTTTTGCTACTTCTATCAACTCTTTCTATTGTACATGACCCCAGGTCTCAGTCATGGAAAAGGGATTGTTCCTCTGTAGCTTCTCCTGAGGTCCCCCCCCTGCCTCCCCTTGTTTTTTTTCCTGGTAAAGAGCCAAGGGTCTACAAGATGTCATATGTTATTCAGATTATTGTAAATTCCTCTAAGACTAACTTGTCATTTTGTGCTATTAAAACAAATCTGACTGGGGTTGCCATGACTAATAGCAGGAAAATCACTGATGACATGTAACAGTTGTTATTAGGGCCTCGGGAGGTTCAGAACAGTGCTCAAGGTAACTGTATATAGCTAAGACGTACTTAATGAAAAGACATTACAGAAATGGACTGTATTTATATAACACTTTACTACTACTACTCAAAGTATTTTTACACTACATTTCAAAATTCACACACTGATGACGGGATCTACCATGCAGAACCCCAACCTCAACCCTAACCCCTAACTCTTAACCATTCACATACATTCATGAACCACTAGCACAAAATTTCAACCCTAGAGAGATATTGGGGTATATTACTAACTTACTATTACTATGACTTCTTTTTTTTGCTTTTTTGTTTTTCTTCAATTTTTTTCATTATTATGTTGTAAATCAAGTTTAATAAAGTTACCATATATGATTCCTCCCTGGTATAAAGTAAACAGTTTCCAAAAAGTCAATATATAAACAATCCACATGGGTCTCAGTGAGGTTCTAAAACCTCACAGAGAGGTATAGGGAGGATATTTTGAATGTTTACAGAAGTTATCTAATATTGTTATTCACTCCATCAAGGGCTTTGTATGTTGCCCAAGGACACATCGATATGTGGACTGATGGAGCCGGGAATGCAACCACCAAAGGACAACCGCACTACTTCCATCCATCTGAAAATTCCTTCTTACTTATCTTCATTTTTAATATGAAAAGATGGAGGTCACAATCTCCACTCAATGGATATTTTGCAACTGGTTGTGCCAAAAGTAAGAACTGAATTAAGAAAGAAAACATTTAGATTTTTGGCACCTGATGTTTCAATGTGAACTTCATCTTCAAAACCTTGTACCGCTGACTGAATTTAAAGATCTGGTGAAAACTGTGAAGTCTAAGTCCAAGTATGTTTTTATTTGGTTAAATATTTGTTGTCTGATTCTTTTTTTCTTTTAATGCTGTAACTGTATTGCTGCTATCTTGACCATGTTGACCAGTAAAGATCAACTAAAATTATAATTGGTTTACCTGCTGGTGTACAGGTGGCTCCAGTGCCACCTGGAGCACCTGTCCATGTGCGGGAACCCTGGCCTTGCTGACCACTTCACCCTCGGCGAGAAGCTCCATCTTCTGGATATCGTCCTCGCTGAGCCAGGGCACAGGCCTGAGATGCGGACTAATCCTTATCCTCCTGTGGTCACTGTCTGGAAAGTTATGTTCAGTAAAGCTCCGACACCAGCTGCTGTCATCTTTCTTTACATCTGCCTCTAGTTTGGACAAAGCCATTCCACGCTCCAACAACCCAGGATTCCTCTTTACTTCGGAGGAATCCTTTGAGAGATTATGGTGTTTTTTGAGATCCCTCGAGGCCTTTTTCACTGCCTGCTGCTCCTTACTGATTTTGTCAGATTTCCCAGGGTGGTTTGTTGCCTCTCTGTGTTTTTCCAAAGCCTGGTGGTGTTCAGTTAGCTTGCCATGTATTGGTGTGTCTGCGTTTCTACTCTTCCATCTGCTTGCCTGTCTGTCTGCAGCTCTTGTATCAATTACTGCTGTATCTGCTGGAGAAGGACTACGTTCTCCTGTGGATTTCAGATGAATTTCTGCAGCGTGCTTTACCACAGCGCTGTGGTTGCTGCTCATAATTCTATGCTTTGGCCCTGTGTTGACTATAAAGTCTGAGATGTGATGACTGCTTGGATGTTGGACGGCGCCTATCATCTCTTTCCTTTTGGAAGCAATCCCTTTGCTTTTCTGTTTATTTTTTCGCAAGTCTGCCTGACCTCTTTCTTTGATTCCGTTTGCGCCATCGCCAACATCGATTTCCCTAAAAGGTTTACGCGAATGTTTAGAGGTCTCCTTTCTGTTGCTGCTTTTCCAGGCTCCACTGTGGATGTTAGGGAGGATCAGAGAAAGAGGCTCCTGGAAGGCAACAGCTGGAAGAGGCTCCGCGAACCCGGGTGCCAATCTGAACCCCCTCGCTGAGTTCAGTGCCCTGGACGAACGCCGGTCGATGTCAGAAGGCGGCGAAGGGATGGGGAGAGTAGTTGTCATCACGGAGATTGTGAGGAAGAGGAGGAAGAGAAGGAAGAGGAGGAGAAGCCATCTTTGACCGTAGCAGAGTTTCAACAACACTCGCCAGGCCTGGAGGAGGAAAAAAAAAGGGCACAATAAAAAGAAAAGATGGAAACACAAGTTAGAGGAAGACCAACAGAACCATGATTATAAAGGAGTGGAAGTATAAATTGCAAAGATAGCATTTAGGCTACGCTGAATGGAGAGAACTGAGATTCCTGTGGGGTTAACCAGAGGCTGCAAAAAGATCTTTTGGCTCTAGGCATGCAGAGAACAAATGTGCACATGATTCACACAGAAAGGAGGTACAAAAAGCAAATTGTGCTTTGGCATGTTCATCTACTCTGTGATATCACAATAGTGATGTGTGACCTCTCAAGTTTTCATAACCCAAAAATGGAAATGTGAGAGGAATGTAATAAACCCTGACATTATGTTCATATTCCACAACCTCAGAGTAAGATGTTTTAAAAATCCCTTCACAAAAAGTGTCTATACCCAGTTTCGAAGCACAAATGTGTTTAGAAAGTATCAATAGTAAATACGACTGAACGATAAATGTGATATTTAACTTTGAATGTTTCAGAGAGACTGGATATTTTTTTAAGCTTTTTTAGCTTAAGTCACTCATGTTTGGAGAAAAAAAACATACAATCACACAATACTATATCCTATTTTACCTAAGACATGAAAATACAACATAGTAATAATGATTTACATGTATTTTATTGAAAGTGAAAATGACAAGAACTTTACGGGACTGTGAGGTTTATTGTAGAACCATTAGAACCATCACTCTTCACTGCTACATTATAAAAAGAAATTATCATAGCTACTATCTTATTAAAACTATAAAGTAGTCATTTCACTAAAAGACATGTCAATAGATAAGGGTCAATTTTGACTGAGAACATTCTCAATGGACAAAAAATTGTAAAAAAAAAAAATAATAAAAAAAATAGTATTTTCAGCTACCTCAGGATAAATCATAAAATTTTAGGGTAAAAGACAGCTGTTAAATATCAACCCTGATGCATTATTTTGGCCTATATGATGCATTTTTGTACATTTTGGGCAACTTAATGAAAAGTCAGCAAATTTCAGTTCATTAATGATGGGAAGATTTTGATGGACGGGTCACAACTTGAAACTGGAGTCCAAGATGACCTTACGGTTGAAATGATGATTTATTAGTATTACTTGTACAAGGAGAACCTTGTGAATAATCAGAACATATTAATGCTCTGACGGTCCCTTTCTGAAGTCACTGCACTCTCATAAAGTCTTACAACACAGAGATTTGAGTATAACCCAAACAATGCAATAGAATCCAAAATATATCCGTACTAATGACAGAAACAAAATGAACTTTACCCTACATTTTTTGTCCATTTTGGGTCAATTCAGGAAAAAGGAATTCAGAATAAAGGACATTTTTGTGTATTTTTACAGCTGTCAAATGTCAAAACAGGTCAAATTCAACTATAACAGTATGTAAGGGTTAAAAGAATTTGGTGACAAAGAGAGAGTGGAGATAAAAACATCCTGTTTATGCTGCGCACATCTGAATATGTAAGCAGTAGAATATAAAGCTTGTGTCAGCCGGCGCTGTGTTTCCAGTAGCTTACAGCAGAATTGGACTTATCCAGCTGAGACCAATATGATTGTGGCGTGCACATAATTCAGCGCTGCCTTCAGCAAGCAATGTACAGTAAGGGAAAAGCCATATTTCACACAATGTGCCGCCACTGCCCGGTGTATTCTCACTGAAGGCTGTGTGTAAAAAGGTTTTACTAGGAATTCAAAGTGTTGGACCTTTATTTGTTGGCATGTTCTTTCTATTTGATGCCTTTAAACAGAGAAAAGGAAAAAAAAATGTTGCTCTATGAAAGTGACATCTGAATAATAAAAACCAAAATAAAGCCTACAAAAGATTTATTGTCAAGTATTCTAGGATTTGTATTGAAACAAGGCTCCATAACAACACTTATTCTATGTGACAGCGCTCATGTGAGAAAAAAAAAGGAGTACAATTGTGTCTGGCAGCTCCTCTGCTGACAGGGTAGCCTACACTTCTCGTTGAGTGGAAAGATAAACAGCGATAGAGGATGTGTAAACCACCTATCCCAAAAAAAAAAGAAGCTTTCTTTCACTCCACCTAAAAAACTTGGAATCATTCCCAGACAACATGAGCGACTGCAATGTGCGAGCTCTATTTGAATGCCCCACTTTTTTTTTTAAAGCCTCACCTATAAGTAGAGTCATACAGTAGGTGAACGGCCGTTTCCACTTCTCACCAGGATGACCCAGATAACCGCCTGCCTCCACTCTGACTGCTCTCTCTCTCTCTCTCTCTCTCTCTCTCTCTCTCTCTCTCTCTCTCTCTCCCTCCATTTAGGTGAAAGCAGGGTTAAGGAATGTTTCAGCCCCTTGAGACGTCTTCCCCATCTTAGAGCCATTAACAACATTCCCAGATCCCTCCACCTGTGAATGGATCCCATTATTCTTCCCCCTCTGCTCTGGAATGCCAGAATCCCAGCTTTAAGCAGTGAGGCAGCCTGACACATTATACACACACACCTTAACAGGTTCCCGATGTGAGACTTCATGCAAATGCAAAATACATGTTTTAAGAAATATGTTCACCTTAATAATACACTGCGACGAATAGCTCTGCAGCAGCGATGCAGGATTGCACAATGCGTGTGCGAACTCATACTATGTCACCTACAGTACTTTGCAGAGGCGACCCAATGAATACTAATCAGTCTACAATCGATC
Organism: Rastrelliger brachysoma; assembly: GCA_024605115.1. Taxonomy (NCBI): domain Eukaryota; kingdom Metazoa; phylum Chordata; class Actinopteri; order Scombriformes; family Scombridae; genus Rastrelliger; species Rastrelliger brachysoma. The sequence goes on along the minus strand of JANJYP010004028.1, from coordinate 1,136 downwards.
AAAGGTGCTACACGGAGCAATTTAATGTCAATGAATCATTCCAGCACTTAGTTTGAGACTTTGGTGAATTAGACTAAATAAATGAGACGGTCGCTGTGAGGATTTGGCAGCCTCTATTGACCTCTTCACTGCCTTTTTATATTTTACACCGTTGGGTTATATTATACACCATTGGGTTTTTTTTTTCTTTTTGGTTTCACAGGAAATCTGTTAAGACTGCTTTACAGCATAAAGAGCGATTGTTGTGTTTATGCAGCGCAAATGGAGCGAGCAGCCATGTCGTTATTCAAGAAGGAGTGTGGCGGGAGATGTGTTCTTTGAGAGCTGTTGCCTCAGAGATGTTTGCACTGTTTCCTACTCATATTTGTTTACTTTCATTGTAATGATGCGTAAGGATTAGTGTACATGTAACAGCACAATACAATGAGCTGTAGGGTGGTTATACTGTATAACATTTAGCATGCTGTTCGAGTCATATTTGACCCATTTAGACATTTGGCAGCTGTATAATTTGCAAATGTTGTTCTTTTATTCTGAAGTTGGCTGATGTTTCCTAAAAAATGCATCCCATAAGTGGTAAAAAAATGTTATCTAATGAAGCTGTTCCAGGTCAATTTAGACCCATTTTGATATTTACCAGCTGTTAAAACACCCCAAATGTTGTTCTTTTATTTTGAAATTCACTGACTGTTCCTAAACTGACCCAAAATGCAAAAAAAAATTATCATATAGGTGCTAAAATGTTGTCCATCAATACTTTTCCTGATCAATTTAGACCTATTTTAAAATCTGACAGCTGTAAAAACAACCCAAACGTCTTTTACTCTGAAATTTACTGACTTTTCCTAAAGTGGCCCAAATTGCACAATAATGAAAATGCATTGTAGTGGTGCAACAAATGTTTGTCCCATGAGGCTGTTTTGGGTCACATTGGACCCATCTTGATATATGACAGCTGTAAAAACACCCCAGATGTTGTTATTTTACTGTGAAATTTGCTGAATTTCCCTAAAGTGGACCAAAATGCAAAAAAAATGCAATATATAGATGCAACAAATGTGTCAATTGAGCTTATTCTTGGTCAAATTTGACCCATTTTGACAGCTGTAAAAACCACCTATCTATTAACATGTCTT
>JANJYP010004014.1:0-16111 GCA_024605115.1 Rastrelliger brachysoma | reverse complement strand
ATAAGACTGCCAACCCAGACTGAACAGACTATCAAATGCTCAGTCACCAAAGCATATTTGTTAGCTAGTTAATTACTTGTCTCGTGCTAACTAGCTTACACTAGTGGGTAGCTTTAGCTAACTTACGCTAACGAAGAAAAACGAAAAAAGTATCATAAGCTGTCACTAGACACAATTTGTTCTTAAGCTCCGTTTACCAGTATTAGTTTCACTTATTATGAGTATCACTGAGAATGTATCAAACATTTCCTGGTGACTTTTCCAAAAATAAAACTGCCAGAACACTGTGGCCTAGCTAGCACCGCTAACGTCATCCCCGAGGCACAGTGGCATGGGATACCGCACCTTGTCGAGCTCCTCCCGGCAGACGGCGCAGTACTTCTGCTCGCACAGCACCCTCATTTTGGTGGAGCAGCGATAACACACCGGGTGATCACATTTTCCTAAGGCGAATATGTCGACTTCTTGGCAGCACAGGACGCAGTGTTTCTCTGTTTCCTTTGTAGTAGTTGAATCCATTGTAGGGGGAAAAGGCACAAATCAACCTTGGTGCTGTTTGTTATGAAATAGAGGCTCTGCTGCCACTGAGGTGCTTACGTAATTGTGAAAGTCTGAGCTACTGCCGCGTCAAGTACCTGCTGTCCCTCTGATTTGTATAGTATGTGGATGGGTCTGCCACCGCCTCCTCTGTGGAGTTGCTTAGCCCTATCACATGCGTATGTCTTAGCGCAGTCGGTCATGACAGGTCCACGTGTGTATGAGACCGGCCTGTCCTGTTGATAAGAACCACTTTGAGAAATATTAACATGTACTTTTAAGTCCTAGAAAGTATATAACTAATCAAATAAATACAACTATAGATTTTTGATGTGAAAATATGTTAAGATTAGGAGAGGTCAACATTTGATGTGTAGTTTAATTCAAAGGTGCTGTGTGTGGAATTTTGTGACACCTAGTGGTGAAATTATAGATTGCAACCACCTAAATAAAATCCTCATAAATTCCTGTAGCAGTTGTATAATGTAATTCATATGCATGTGTGCAGTTTTAGTTTTACACATCCAGTTTTCAAGTAGGACAATGAATCAATCAGGATGCATTCCAGGGCGAAATGGTACATTGCCATAGTAAACATTTTATTATTGTGTTGATTGATGCATTCATTTATATGTAACAGAAAATGTATATATATATTTAATGTTGCAAATTTAGGGATTATGACAAGCACTCACTGCAGGGAATGATTGTCAAACAGTAGCACCATAATATAATGTAAGGAAAACTATGAAAACCATAAATGCAGTGAAATTAAACCTCATAAATGGGCATCAGTAATTATATGAAATGAAGATTTAAGATTAAGCTCTTGTTGAATTAGGGCACCACTCGATTTTATCGAGAATAATTAATTATTAAAAATTGAATAAATAAATTTTGATAAATCAGTCATTTCTGAACTCATTGTTCTACAGTTCAATGGATCTCCTGTACTGGGGATCCCCTCACTGGTGTTTCTCAGTTAATGGCAAGGGCAGCTTTAATTTATGGTGTGCTGTCTCCAATCCAGGGAGTGATGCCTATAACATGTTCTAAGTTCCATTTTTATGTAGGTTTTATCACTTCGAGGAATGTTAATGGATCCTTGTCCAAGAAAGAGGCCAGGAAGACCAGTGTCTCTTGGAGTCAGTCTCTATGTCCAAACGTCATCCAGTTTACTTCTCTTAGGGTCAAAGTGTCATTGCTTAGATGCTGTATTGAGCCATGTCAAGGCCGTTAATGCTACATTCATTTCATTGGAACAGAAACTCAGAAGTGAGCAAAACTTGTGCATGTTTTTACTCCTTTAATTAACACTGTGATGTACAGCACTGCCAATGGTGAGACACACTAAACTTTAGGCTTACATGACAATTTGAAATCTTCAAAACACAGAAGCGGACAGTAGTGAAGTACATTTACTAAATTACTGTACTTAAGTACACTTTTTGGGGATCTGTACTGAGTATCATGTTGGGGGGGGGGATTTAAGACTTTTACTTCACTACTTTTGAAAGGCAAAATTTGTATTTTTCACTCCACTACCTTTCTATCCATAAACCAAGTCCGCCAAGCCCCTCTACCTAAGTAGAAATTTGACTAGAACTAAAGCTGTGTACTTTGTCCGCCTCTGTGCATACATGGTAACTCTCTTTCAAACCATTTTTTATCTGATCCAAAGCTTACAAGTATCAGTCAAATGTACAAACAGTAGCTTCTTGCTAAAAGTCTCTTGAAATTTCTTGTTAAAACAAAATGTTGGATCAAGACATAAGTGGGCTCATTCTAAACTATTAACTGATGGCATTTATCAAACACAAGTGTTTTATTAGCTGGATGTTTTTGCAGGATGAGATCACCATTAAATATTTACAGTTTCATGAATGTGAAAGTGGTTTCCAGGAAGTCTCTTAGTGTTTTAAGTAGTCAAGTGTCCAGAGTTGTGAAAGATCTTGCTAGTTAGCGTTTCTTGTAGTGGTTGTTGGTCAATCCCATCACTCTGAAGGTGCAGCTGGCAATCTTCTCATAGAGAAGGAACATGAGGGCAGCAGTCAGCACTGTCTGCAACAGCTTGGCCTCCAGGCCTTTAAACAGACCCAAAAGACCATACTTCCTGCAGCAGAAAACCAGAGTTAAACATAAGCATCAATATGTGAAATAGAAGAAGTATTGCTGACATTTATTCAGTCACGTGCTGTCTTTATGCTCACACAACAAAAATCCAAAATTGCGTAACACTATATCTAAATAAAGGAACTTAGTTGGAGGGAGATAGAGAGAGAGAGAGCACCCACCTCATTCTATTGACCAGTAGACACTTGATTGTCCTCAGACTGGACAGCAGTTTTGAACTTTCTGTTGACTCATTGAACTGACCAAACTGTGGTCATTAAAAAAAAAAAAAAGTCAAATTTAGCTTGAGGCTTTGATCATCGTTCAACATATATACGAGTGTGATTGTGGTGCATTTACATATTTTAAACATTTTTGTTAGATGAAAAAAATTCCCATGAAATTACAACACATCTGTCTTGTTCATTTGCAAAATCTGAATTTTACATAAACATACACACAAAACTCACCCTAAGAATGGACTGTATGGTCTGCAGCGGGTATGTGAATGTGGTGGCGACAGCTTTGGCAATTGCGCCAATCACAAAGACCTCCAGAGAAGAAAGCTTGGGAAAAGAAAAAAGACAAATCAAACCCTCACTACCTTTTAACCATGTGATTGCTTGTAACAACGAATATATATTCACCATCGTACCAGTAGACAGGCAAAATAGTGTGAAAATGTTCCAACACAAACTAACCCTAAACTGTTTGGTTAAAACCCCAGAGGTCAAAGGAGACATTCCCTTTGACCTCACATGAATCATGTGAACAGAATTACCAGGTTTCATTTTGAGTGTCTACTCATCCAGATAATAGGATGACCTCAAGTAACACCTCTCCCTCACACTTGCAAGCACATTTGCTAGCATTTTCATTTTTGTTTCACTATAACATTAATGCCTTATGTTTTAGGGTAAGACAGTTTTACAAGTTTTCAATGAGTCAACAGCTGTAGAAATAATGGAAGCGTGTTTGACACCTCTATATGGGCACCATTAGTTGCACAGAGCACATCAAGACGGTGCACAATTTCTTGCCATGTTCGCTGTAGCATAGCCTTATCAATAGTGGCAATGGCATCAGTTATCTTTTGCTTAAGGTCATTGATGTCCCATATCTTTGTTTGATACATGATATAACATAGTATCTCATCAATTCTTTCCTTTCCTCTCCCTGCACCTGTATTTTAACTTCAAATGATTGCATGCTTACCGCTATCCCACTATCACATCTCTCTCTTGTTCTCACTCACCTCTCTAGGAACTCCTCTCCTCAGCTGTCTCTTCAATCCTTCATAAATCATGAACTGGATGGCAGGATTCAGGACCAGCAGCAGGGACGGAAAAGTGCCGTTCCACAGTGCTCCTACACCCTCATCACGGATGATCTGCGCAAATGCATCTGTAACATCCAAGTATGAGACGTAATGTCAGGTATACTACTGGCTTACAATAACACAAAATAACATACTGTATGAACATGATAAGACAATGACTATATACCCAAAATGCCAGAGTAATTGGTGGGGTGTATGTCTGCATTGCGGAACTTGGAGCCCTGAAGCTTCAGCCTGGTGTTGACCACCCACAAAGGAGTCGTAACTAGTACATTTATGACACCTGAAGAGACACAGAGGCAGCTGTAAATCACACTATGATGCAATTAATATGGCTGACGTTATTCTCCTTGTCTGACATTATTATGATGTGCAGAAGTTTGGGATCAAATGCATTTGTTCATGCTGAATCACAAAGTATGACTTTGACCATATCAATGTTTGGAGTTAATAGGAGCACAAAGGAGTATGAGCGTTATGTTATTCTCTCACATATTTCGCCTGTGGTGACACGGAGATTAGTGTTGAAAGCAAAAATGGAAAGGAAAAAAAACTGGTAACACTGCTTAGTCATGTAAAAAAAAAGACAAATCCTACTGATAAACAGTAAATTTTCCCAAAATAAATAAAGAAAACATTAGAGGATCTGGATAATGACTATCTCACCTGCCGCAATGCCTATGATTAAGTCAGTGGCGGGTGCTGATTTATGTCCCTTAAGCCAGCCAGCTTTCAGGCTGTGGAAGCAGTAGAAGTAGACGAAGTTGGAGCAGCACAGGCTGCAGATGACAGGGAACCAGCCTCTGTATGGAGCTAATCTGCAAGGAGAGAAGGCAAGGAAGCAGTAAACACACACACGCACACTGTATGAACAAGAGCTTTTGTATAAGTACACTGACAGCCACTAGTTCAAATTACTGTGGGTTCACTGAAAGAGCAACATAGTCTCTTCTTCCACATACAGTACAAGACAAAAGTTCAGACAAACTTAAGGGAATAAAATGTGTGTCTAAACTTCTGACTGGTACAGTATAGAAACTGACAAAAATATGTCACTCACAGTCCTTCCTCTTTGACAATTTCAGCTAGAATGGCTGGGGTTGATTTGGCCTTCCTGTTCTCATCCACTGCACATAAATAAAACAACATATTTTAAATGAAATCATTACACCGTTTACAGCAATTGTGGCAAATAAGACTACATTTCTACAACTACTTACCTTGAAGTCTCAGTCTGGCAGTGTCAAGAGGGAAGAATACTGTCATGGCAGTCACACTTCCCTAAAAAAATGCTACAGTCAGTATTCAGTGGAAAGTACCAGTTCATCATCGGCTCCATATGGAAGAAGTCTTACACCAAACTCCATTTAAATATTTGTCGATTTAAAGTGAAACAAGTGTTTATAGCACAGAAACACAAACTTGGAATGAATACATTACATCATTTACACTACGATACAACATTACTCAGTTTGGCAAGATTAATAGGTTATATGTAATATTAGATCATGCTAAATCAAAAGGTTGGTCTAACCTTGCATGATTTGCAGATTCATTGTTTTATTAAGCATGAGGCCATATCAGGTCTAAAACAACATATTTTGAATGGAGTCTTGTTCTGCACCTCTAAAGCTAATGAATAGTCACTGCAAACCGATAACTTTTGCTGCCATTATAACAATATCAATCAATACAGAAATGAATGTAAAACCACAAACTTAACTTACCACAGCTCCTGACACAGCATGAACCAAACTCTCATATGAGAAAACCTCGGAGCTCATTTTGGACAGAATTACTGATCAATTTTATGTTTCTGACCAACTACTCGGATACAATAAAGCCGACAACCAATTATTTATCTAGTACAGGACGACTGAGGGCGCCTGTCTCTGTTGGCTGTTTCTAACATCTTACTTCCTTGTGCCTGACTTGTAGACGTTTTTTTGCAGGGTACGGGGGCATTATGGGTAATGTAGTCCTCTTCACTCTACCCCTTATGGCGCTCGTTTGACTCAAATTTCTTTAAAAAAAATTAAATTAAGTACCTAAGTTCAGCATAAAGATGATTTCAGCGTTAACCAAAGCAGGTCTGTCAGACTTAATACAATTAGAAAAGAAAATAATGTCCAAATAGAAGTTTCAAAGAATCATGAAGGACGTCTTTCACCCTATTAGTGCCTTTTAGGAATACATGGACACATACACACAATGTATAAATTTGTTTCATGTGATTCAAAGTTTTAAAACAATAATTCACTGACAAGATCAAGCAAGTGGGCGAATACTTTTTATAGACACTGTATGTTACAATGCAAAATACATACAGTATAGTAGGCATATGTGACAAAGCACATGGATTTAACAGCATTTTCACAGACAAAACACAGATCAACTTCTGCTGGTCAGGCACCCTTAGCAGGGATAAGTGAGAACATTTTACTTAACCGAGTCAACAGACACTTAATGGCACAGACTTTTGACAAATAACCCACATATTAAAAATAATTTCACTTATTAAAGGGGAATGTTGGAGAAAAAAAAATCATCAACCAAATCTCCCCCTATAAACATGAACTAGAGCAAGGCACTCATTTCTCAGCTTTTGCAGTGGAGCTATTTAGTGGTCAAGTGTAAAAGACTGGTTGTAGTGGGCAGCTCCCAGTGGTTGTTAGCTTATTCAAAGAGCAGGAATCAAGATGTGCACGCGTGTTACTAAGATTAATGTGTGTTTTTAACATGTTTGTAAGAGAATTATGGCACTGGTCCACTTCCATGTACATGTATGCTATCTAAACATAACACAGGTGTTGAGTGAGTCAGAGCGTGCATGTTTAACATGGCTGTCACAAGTAAACTGCTAAAATAAATTAAAATAAATAATATTATCCCACTGAACTTCATCAATCTCCAGCCCATTCACTCAGCCACTCCTGACACTGCCTCCTCTGCTCCTCTATCTCCTCCTCAGTCCTGTTCTCCCGTCTTCCTTTCTTTCTCTCCTGCTCTCTCCTCACTCGCTCTCTCTCCTCCTCTTTCATCTTCCTTTCCTTCTCCACCCTTTGTGCCAGGAGGGCATCCACGGTGGCCTTCAGTGTCTGCAATGAGCGCTGCGGGAGCCACTTGGGGTCCACCGCAGAGAGGAATGGGTCCCCAGCAGAGACAAGCAGAGGCTGGGATTCCAGAGGGATGTGGAGAAAATGAGCATGCAACATCATGCGATAGGGGGAGTTGTCTGCTCCGGAGCTGTAGGTGAAGTCCCCGACAATGGGGTGGCCTATTGCACTGCAGTGGACCCTCAACTGGTGGGTTCGTCCTGGAAGGAAAAGATAGAAATAAAGAGCCAGATAGGAAAAAAACAACTTTAATTTCCATAACAAGGTATCATGAGGTAAAGACAATACTTGAATTCTGTCCTTTATCCCAGATATGTAGCAATATACAGAACACAAAAATAACACTGTAATACATCACATTTGCTAAGTAATGTGTGAATAAATCCTTTATTTCCCTTGGATGAAAAGATAGAAAAATAGTGCTTTTACCAGTGAGTGGCTGCAGTAGCACTTTGGTAGCAGGGTCTCCATCATACAACCCAAACTCCAAAACTGTCAGCTCAGTTTGGCACGGTTTGGGGTTCTCACAACCTGTTGGGAAAAAAAATAATTTAATTAACTTTTTGAAATGTAAAATATGAAACACATATTAGGTGTATTTCTGTCAGCCAGCTTGTTGAATGAAAAATTTCTGTCCACACTCTCAAACAAAAAAAGTCAGGTTCCTTTACCCTCTGTTCCCTCAATGCACATCATGTGTGTTTTGCCCTCTGATGAATTCTTGCCGATAGCAAACTCCAGAGTTTGATTCTCTTCTTTCACCCAGCCACGCAACTACAAAGCAAAAAGAAAAATACATTAATTATGCTGTTTGACATAAAGACATACAGCATGTGTGTGTGTGTGTGTGTGTTTGTATTGTATACCAGGGCGAGGTAAGCCTTGGTGACAGTACGGTCCTTGAAGCAGCGGTAAGCACGGCCAGCAGCAGCCTTATTGAGGGCAACACAAAGAGCTCCACTGGTGGAGAAATCTAATTGATGACAGAATCTGATTGGAGAAGGGAAAGATGATGAAAATAGAAGAAGAGACCTTTCTCATAAAATGTTGTGAAAAATACTTGTAGCATGATCTAACTGAAACTTATTTCTAAATTTCTAACCTGAATCCATAGTAGGTGCTGGGGTCAGCCAGCTCAGGGAAGCGATGCCGAAGTTGTGCCTGCACTGTGTGTTTCTCGTACCACATCTTGCTGTCGATGCGGATGTCCCAGTGCTTATCCACAACAATGTAGTCATCACTCTGGTACAGCACACTCAGGCTCTCCAGGCTGGCAGGCTCTGTGGTCATCATGTGCAGCAATGAACGGACACAACTGACACAACCCTGAAGAGAGGAAGGTGGCTGTCAGTGTGTTTATTATGTAAAGAACTGAACACATTTTCGATTTATAATGTTCATTTTGTCTTCTTGATAATAGAATTTTGGTTTTCTTTTGGTAGACAAGACTTGTCTACCAAAAGAAAACCGAAATTCTGAACACATTTTCAATCAGCATAACTTTCATCCTGATTGAAGATCATAGTGGGTAAGTGGTATTCTGTATTAAGTATAAATAATGTTATAATGCTGTCACTTAATAATACTACTCACTTTATCACTTTAATACTACTAGGTATTCATGTGCAAAATATACTTAAAAGTATCAAAACAGAAGAGTATTCATTGTGTCGAATAGATAATTTCATACTATATTGTTTTGCAGATTATATCAATGTCTGTTTATTACTGATTATCACTGACAGCACTGTTAGGCATCCCCAGCAACATTTATTAAAGTCAGTGTGAGAGGAACAGGTGATTGGTACTCAGTTAATTATCTGATTTCTTATTCATTTAAGTGACATCTACCAAAACGTAAGTGTAATGCATGTATGCCCTGATTTCACTCCAGTTACACTGCTTCAAAAGCAGGGAGAGAACTTTTTTTGGTTAGGTAGCATGCACTGGTTTGCTAGCGACTCTATGCTAACTGCTTAACATATTTAATGCTAGCTCTCTATTTCAGTCATAAGACAGCGTTTATCTAGATAGATATGTTGAGGATCATATGTAGTGTGTTTTTCCGACGTACCGAAAGTGAACCTTGATTAAATGGAAGAAGAGATGTAAACAAAAGTGATGAATAAACACTGCGAAGCTCCTTCTTGTTCCCTCTATAGTATGCTGGATGACTATGCAATGTGAAAGCTACATAGCGCCGCCTGCTGTGCTGGAGTGGACAAGAAGTGGGATTCATTTTTGTAGGATTTTTTTTCTTTTCTTTTATTTCTGCATCCATGCCAGATGTCTTTAAGCCCTCCATATGATTACCTCTGCTAGTCTCACAACTAGAAAGTCAAAATGTGACCTTTCTGTGATCAATTTGTGTCTGTGTTTTTACTTTACAACAAGGCTGTCAAAATACGTCCCATGGGCCAGAACCGGCCCAACAAGGGGTCCAAATTGTCCAATCTGGCATTTTTCTATATGACTATAGAAAAATAATTCAAAATTTTCACCATAAATATCTTTTACTCTGAAATTTGACTACTTAAAGTGGTCCAAAATGCAAAATAAATAAATAAAAAATATTTTAAAATGTTATATTTATGTGTAAGTGTTACAAAAATTTAGCTTTTTGATTAATGTTTTATGTATACGCCAATTCAGTTTCCATAAAATAGATTTTGAGTAATTATTAAATAGGCCTAGATGATTTATTATAGCAAAGATATTATACATATATTACATATGCAATGATTCAGATTGAGATCAAATTGGGCTGAACTAAAATGAGTTTGACACCCCTGCTCTAGGCTGATAGTACTCTGATGTTCCTTAAAATGAAGCAGTGTCCTCTTGTGACACTGTTTCATCCATTACTTACTGGCATCGCTTACATACATCATCATTAATGTTATAAGTCTCACCTGTGATATTCCTGCTATTTCAAGTAACAATGTGAATTATATTGTGTAACTGATATGTCCAGGGTGAACATCTCACTAATTCATGCTTCCTTACAGCTATTGATTTTGTCGCATTCACAGTATTAATCCTAATGTTCATATGGACTTGAGTTTTGCAGAGTAAAAACAGACTGTTTCATTGTGCTTGATTTCATATCCAGCAAGTTACAATACTGTAATCACATTTCCTTCACTAAACATTTTACCAAAATTAATTTTCCATATCAACATAATGGATTATAGCATCTACCGCTGCACATTTTGTTTGAATAACCTGAAATGAGAGTGACTTCACACAGGGGATTATATGTTTATTGCATTTGTTTTCATCTGGTTTTGCACTGTTAGTAAAAACTGTTCATGATCACTTGCCTGTTATTTGCTACATGAATAATCCCTCACCTCAACCTCACCTCGACACTTCTATCTGCCAGAGGTGGATGCAGTACTGAGAGCATGTGGTGTATGCGTGAGCCGGATCAGTCTGCTAAAGTGAGGGGGCCTAAAACGGACGTAAATCAGCTGTAAAACGCTTGATTGGCGGTTAAGGGAAAGTATAAATGCTATATTTGCTTTCATACGTCATTGTGTAATTATGTAATACATTTTTGTATTGATTGTATTTTTGACTTTGGACAATCTTCAACTACTTATTGTTGCTTTTGGGACTCCGTCCTACTATTTATGTGTTTTGCGCTTCAGGGTGTCATGACCTTATAGTCATACTGTTAGATACCACTACGAGCTTGTGTCAGTGATTGGCCTACACATTGTAGCTGCATCAAGGCTGTTGACCAGTCAATAATTTTACTTATGCAAACTCCACCCTGATAGCACCTCTGTAATCAGACAGTATTATATGTTATGATGTGGGACCTATGCTGTTTTAGTCTGGAAATTTCCCTGTTTGGAATGATAAAGCTGATCTGAGTCTGAATCTGTGTTATCAGTAGAGTAGGAACATTTGGAGTATTTTGGGGAACAGGAACCCTGGTGCAGGAACTACATTTTGTCAAAATACAGATAAAGATCCCAAGTTCCTAAAAAATATCACTGGCAATGCTATGCTAGTACAGGGTCAGAGTCACCTACAAAGGCATCCATAGCATGTCCATAGAAACTTCTCAAAGCACTCCAGCAGCATAATCATCTTCTCTGGCGTGGATCCATATGTTCAATATGTTTCAGTTCAGCATATTTCAATCATTTCTTCACAGTAATTCCACATTACTCTGTGACCTCCCCATACAGTAGGTAATATATTTAGTGATTTATTAGCAAAGTGATGACTGTTTGGGACATACTGTGTCGATAACAGCTGAATAAAAAGCAGGCTGTTCCTGGAAGGTAATCCCTCAACACAGTCAGGTATCACTGTGCTGTCAGATAAGAAGATCAAGATTTATTATATAATTGGCATTTCATAACCCAATCTGCTAAACNGTGTGTGTGTGTGTGTGTGTGTGTGTGTGTGTGTGTGTGTGTGTGTGTGTGTGTGTGTGTGTGTGTGTGTGTGTGTGTGTGTGTGCAAGTGAGACAGGTGTTTCCACAGAGTAGGGTCCAGACGTGGTATTGAGTATCTACTGTTTGGTTTCTGGTTATTGTTGCATAACATTTCAGATCAAATCACATTGACGTGTTAACCTGGGTGTCCACTCATGACAGGAAAGCATCACACACATACACACACAAATACACACAGACAAACAACGCACGTGGCATTATGCAGTTTCACAGGCAATCACAGATATTTCAGTCAGATGTCATATTGGAAGCAGACGAAGAGAAGAGATGCTAAACTTACATTTATGATGATCTCCTTCTATAGCCCAGAAGCAAACCTGGATTTTCCTCTACTCTTTTGATGATAAAATCTGATTTAACCTAACTACAAGTTTAAAATTGTTTGCTTGTGGAGAAACTGAGAGAGGAACTTTTCATCAGTTGTCCTTGGGTTCTGTGAATGAAGACCTACCTGGATACAGTATTTCCCTGGATTTTGCTGACTCCAAGTTGTCAGTCTTGGATTTGTTCTTTGTGCTTGCTTTTTCAAGAATTGAAACACTTATTGCAGAGTTGGAATGAGACTGACAAGACCAGTGTATGTAAAGTCTTTTCTCAAAACAGTGTGATCTGTTTCCTCCAAATACTGTGTGTATTTGGAAAATTTGGATACAGTGTTTTTCAGGAGGGTGAAATATGTCCATATTGGTGAGAGAAATCACCAACAAAGGCCTATAATTTAATTCAAAATGTGTTTGATGTTTTAAATTGTGGATCAGTCTTGGAAAAAAAGCTTGTTAGGTCCTTGTATCTATTTCAGCGTTTAAGTTTTCCTGTGTCAAGACTTTTAGTGTTTTAAACCATCTGTACACCATGCCAAAGTCATTTCTGCAAGCTCGTTGTGATGAGCCTATAATGACATCAGAGTGGGGCGTCCCTCTGGTGCTGGCTCTGCTTCTGCTGGGTCTGCTCTATGCTTTCCTCTACCTGCCTGCTACAGCCCAGCGAGCCCTGCTGGAGCAGGCGCTCAGCAGCAACAACACCACTACACTGACCACGCCAAAACAGGACTGGCTCACAGATGAATAGGACAGATGGAAAGATGAAGGGTTTCATCAATGGACAAGCAGAGATAAGCCATCTCACACAGACACTGCCCTGAAATGAATGTGAATTACCCTGCTCTCAAATATGACATTTATTGTCCTGTTGGATAAAAAGCATGTGATTTTTTTTTTTTTCTTTCTGGTTGCTTTGCAGTGCTAAATGATTCATACCCATGCTGATTGCAATTTGAACTTCAGAGGACAATCTATGAGGGCAGAAATTGTTTTATTGTAAATTGTAAATGAAAAATCATAATTGTTTTGTATAAGACAATTTTTTTTCGTAGTTTTAACTGCTGTCAACTGTCAATAGAGGTTGAGAAAGACTGAATTGGCGATTGAGAATATGTGTGTTATATAACTCTGATGATAAAAATCTGTAACAAGACAGCTGAGTGAGGTCTGGTGAGATTTGTAGTTGTATTATAGTATCATTAAATCTTTGTCAATTTGTAAACTTTGGTTCCTTTGAAGGCAAATTAATAACCTAAGATGAACATCTCACTGAGTGTTATGGATGTCTTACTGTAGATTTTGCATGTAACATTTTACTTGTACCTCTACAGTATATTTGAATATATGTGTTAATATTTTAAATTAAGTGAATGATATTCTGTAATAAAATATCTCTTCTGAAAATATCTCATAGTATATTTCATTAAGTGTCAGCAGTTGACAGAAACTCACCATTTTTTCTGTAATTACTTCCAATATCTGAATGAAAGCACATTTTTCATGTCAGTGTAATATAAATAATTTCTTTTGTCGTTCTTATGCATGTTAAGCAAGTCAAGAGCAAAAAAGAGACTTCTTATTGGTTGTTTTAATTGCCTTTATTAAAAGATACAGGATACTAGATTTGACACCAATATTTGAAGATTCAGCACTTGATCGTTACAGGCTGCGGCATAAGACACAGTTGGCAGCTGTTTCCAGCTATCCGTGCCTTTAAAAATATCCCTGTAAATACTGTAATCTGCAGTATATGGCCACCATTGACATCTGGATATTGCGTCAGTATCTTCATTTTTTTAATCACATTAAATTTTACAATAAAGTCGTAAAAAAGGAAGAGAGAATCTTGCTAAACCATGCAACACCCAACAAGCCAACATTTACAGTTAGTCTTAGATCACAACAATTTCAAATGGTATTTCAATGTTCAATATGTTCAGCAACAATGACAATATCATATCCAAAGACTTAACACAATAATGATATTCTTTTTTTTTAAAGGGGAATTAATTCATCCCTTGATATTCTCTGACAGTACTCCATTATGTTCCAGCTACCATCTTAAAATGTTCCATTTTAGTTCAAAGCAGAATTTTATTCACATCTCATGTCCTTGGTATACGAGAGAGGTTTAGAAAGGTCTAATTTGCTTTATTTTTACTGAGTGAATTCAAAACCTAAAGGACATACATGCATCGCTTTCTACAATATACACAGTTCAATTACAGTCTTTCATTGGTCTGCTCTTTGAAAAAGCTCCACAAAGACTTGAGAAAACTGGCGCTTTGAAAGCAAACACAACTTCTTACAAAAGGTTGGTTAAACACAAGCCCAAGATCGTATGCATGTAGTGCACATTGGAAGAAGAGGTGAATCTTTTCATCCCAATATATTAATATTATGATGATATTTGAATAATTTAGTGGCTAATTCTATTGGAGAATCCTAAGACATTATTCTACTTATTAAATCAAAACTGCAGTTGTTGATGTATACTGTTACTCAGGGTTTTTATTTTTGCATATGTCTAATTACCAAAAATACTTGTGTCTTTTTTTTTACTGTGTTTAAAGCAAAACTTTGTAAACATGGAATTTAGTGGAAAAAACAAAAATCAAATGTAAAACCTCTTCCCTAACCAATGAAATTAAAAACTATAACGCAAAATAAAAAGATCTACTTCATCAGAAATACATAAAGAAAACTTTAAAGAAAGATGTTACACAAAGAAAGAAGGCAGCAAATCAAATATCACTGCATCTAACTCCAATTGGATCCTATTTCCTTCCCTTATATATTCTAAACTTTATATGTTTAATCAGCTCCTCTGATTTCTGTGAAAGGAATTATAAAATAAGCAATGTCTGATGTTTGAGAGCATATTACAATGGGCTCACAGTATTGTGCAGAAATGTTCCTTCAGCTTGATTAACTAAGGAAACTAAAGCACTGACGTTCCTCATGACGATCCCTTCAAATTGTTTCAATTGTCGACATTTTACTGGTTACTTTTTATCAAATACTCCGACATGTGAATCCAAATTTCCTGCTGTGCATCCAAAAGCACTCTGTATTTGAATTTTTCATCTCTTCTCTTTGGGAAAGTCTGTTGGACGGATAATGAATGTTTGTAAGTGCACTGCACAACGGTCAGTGCGTATTCTCTCATCTCGTCAGTATATCATGGCTTTGCAATATTCATAATAATAAATGGAGGCTACTGAAAACAACCACAGCAACAGCATCTGCAGCTTGCTGATGTGTGCATTTCACTTCAGCTGTAACAAGTTATCTATATATATATTATATTTCTCTTTGTGCCTCAAACTGACTTCCTTTATTTTGCCTGCTATTGCAGACCACCCACTCCTGCTGTATGACGGTAGGGATACGTGACTGAATGTAGAGCAAGGATGAGCAAGAGGGTGCGAAAAAAAGAAAGGAAAGGGTAACTTCATCTTCCTCCAAAAAGCTTCTTCATGTGGGTAACTCAGTACAGATGGGACACAGAGGGAGTAAGAGAGGGACAGGGAAGGGGTTCTCTTCTCTTAAAGTCCCAGTTTGCTCGGGAGACCTGCATTAGAGGATAGGATAGAAGAGGAGACGATGGAGAGAGAAGAAGAGAAGTAGAGTCTCCTGTTTCAGCTATTGCGAAGCTGCTCTCACAGGACCAGATGGAACAGGGTGAAAGAGGGGAATGGAAAAGAGAAGGTGAAGAACTGGAGTGAAAGAAAGGGAAAAAGAGAAGTGCCATCCCTCTCACTGTCACCCTCTATTCGTCCCAGTCCTTCTTGATTTCAAAGCACCACATCCAGTCCAAGTAGATGTTCTTGTCGTCGTCGGTAAAGCGGGACTTCACCTGATATTGGCCGCGTGATATCATGCCCTTGGGTGCCTCATCAGCCGGGGACACAAACTCATGCTCCTCCGCCCGTGGGCCATAACTTCCCACCATGTACGAGACCTTGTCCACTGCAGGAAGGTAGAAGATGGACATTCAATCAATGGGTTCAGGTATGAGAAAAATAGGACACTAAATGTACACTGATTAGCATGATGGAGAAAAATTGATGTCTTCTTATCTTGGTGTGTGGTTCTGTTTTATTGTGAGCAAGTGCTTGAAGTGAACTTACGAGTTATTCCTTTCCTGGTGGCCACATGATGGTACCTCAAGCCAGCAACGATTTCTCTGTTTACCTGCAGACATACACA
>JANJYP010004010.1:0-30588 GCA_024605115.1 Rastrelliger brachysoma | reverse complement strand
TGGCACTATTTTGATTACATAATCTAAACAACATAATAATGTTGTATGTCTTTGATACTATAGCCCCCTGTTATGCTGCCACCAAATAAATTTTCCAGTAATGCAGCAACATAAACATAGATGTAATATAACCAAAAAAATCTTAAAATTGAAGAACAAAATCAGCGCTCTCAAGAATTATACTTTTAATGGACTACTTAATTCACATACACATAGTGCGCACTAAATCATAGTGATTGATTTTCTGCAGCTAGTTAACAAGCTACAGAAAGATAGTCAGGAAGATGGCACTGGACACCAATCCATCTCTAAACTGAAGATGCCAGGCCCAGCTCATTTATTGCACAGCTTGCATTTGTTACACCACAGAGAAACAGAAACAGAAACCGGGGGGAGATACAGAGAGAAAGAGAGAAAAATAGAATGGGAGAGCCAATGAGGAGAGGAAGAAAGAACAGAAAGAAGACAAGAGAAGAAACAGGAGTGAGACAGACATGAGAAATACCCAGAGTTGCCTTTGTCACTATCTTGAGGGCCTATTGAAAGTCCCATTTTAGATTGCATTCATTGAGCTGTTATTTATTTATCATTCATTAGAGGAACTGCTATTGACTCAGCAGCACTCTGATGGCGACCATGAGATTTTCTGTGTTTGATAAATGTGCACCACAGAAGGTTGGACTGTGAAAATAAACCTTGATCAAATATACAGTCTGCTTGTTATAAAATCACAGCTAATCATCACCTCTGCTACTGTACTTGTAAATGCACCTTACGATTGAATAAAACATGCAATGATATATGTGTCATATAAGGTATATATTTTTCCAACAAGGTTATATAATCCTTTGTATTTTATTGACTTTTTCAAAGGATTGATCAAGCATACCCCAACAGAGGTCAAGCTATTAATTTAGACATGTTCTCAGTCTCCTCTGCTCAGTGACCATTCCTTATACCATAAGTATGCCCTGTGTTTATGCTTCTAGATACATTCTCATTCTCTCTGCACCTCTACTCTTCTCTAACCAATAAAAATCTTTCACTTTTCTTACATTTTGTACTTTCTGCATAATAGTATATATTGTGTTTGGCAAAAGAAGTCAAACAAACAGCAGGGTAACTTCAAAGAATACAAAAAGGCAGTATTATGGCAGAGCATGTTAATAACAATTATCTGCTTTGAAGTTAGTGAAATATGCATCCTTTTAAAAAGTATACATGTTGAGGTACTTGTGTAAAACATGCTTGGAAATGTAAAAATTTAAAACCAAGTAGAATCAGGATTCAGAAGAATTTGTTGGTGTTTGATTTGCATTGAAATGCAATCAAACAACAACTTCCAGTTTACTCTACTGCAGGTGTAGATATGATAAAAAAAAAAAGACCTGTATGGCATAATGGCCACCCTCTAAGCAAAACTGTTTATAACTGTTCTGAATGACCAGTCTTAAGGACTTAAGAAGTGATTGATATAGTTGTGTGAAGAATAAAAGAGCCACACACATGAAGTGGGCTTTTCACATTATCAGTTTGATACATTCCCAAACAATATCGAAAACAGCTCCTCTGACATCTGAAATATGCAGGCTTCAGACACTCCTGGATGATCCAGCAAGCACTTTGTTTCAACCTGACCGCTTACACATTCATTACTCTCTTAGACCCCTCCTTTACTACAGGATACAGGATTGATTTTGAGTACTCCAGGAGCAGGCAGGCCATGCCTCTTCAAACCTCTATATCCTGCCCACCAATCCCTGTCAGCATTCAGCTGAGGGATATATATGTACCCTGAATTATTTAGACTGTCACTTATGCATATTTAATGGCCTAGTGTCGTTTTTCCCTTTTATGGTGCTGTGAAATACTACTATCTCTCCTTCTCTGCACCTCCCTCTCTGTGTGTAGAAGTAAGATTCTGAATCAGAGGTCTTTCTTTGAAGCCAAGCCTTAGCTCAGCATGGTGATACTTTAGCAGTAGGCACACATGCTCAGGGGTGGAATCTACCTATATTCTGGATGTGGGGATGGATAAATCATAGATATACTTAACATAAGTAACATAAATAGACGAGTGGTGGCTGCCATCAATGAACTAAAATAGTTTTGTTGCCTCAGCTTTTGGGGAGTGCACAGAGTTGTTATAGGAAACAGAGGCAGCAACAAGGCTTCACTTCTTAAGTTGGAGCCAATGAATGAAACAAGTAAAATACAGGAAACAGATGAGTAAGCACTGACAATATGCCCCTAACAGTATAAAATATGGATCATTAAAAGTACAATCAAAAACAACTGATTTGCCATTTCAGTAGTGATCAATCTAAAACAAAGGTGGTTTATTGTCAGGTATGTTTCTTATAATATTTTTTGAATAATCTTTTCTTCAACCCTGTCTCTCCAGTGATGAGTGCACAAGGGCTGCAGGCCAAGGATAAAACTGGCTCCAGCGATCCATACGTCACTGTCCAGGTGGGCAAGACCAAACGCAGAACAAAGACCATCTTCGGCAACCTCAACCCTGTCTGGGATGAGAAGTTTTACTTGTAAGTGCTCTTTCTTAATTTGACCTTTATTTGACTAGATAATCCCCAGCAAGATTAAGAGTCATCTGTCCTAGAGAACTTAAAAGCATGAGTCAGTATGTAAACTTTTTTTTTCTAGTACTTGGCGGTTACATAATATTTTGGGAAATAACTGTTAGTTATAACATGTTATACACCAGTTGCACTGCAGAGCTTTTGGAGACTGAAAACAGCATTAAAAGTGCCCCCATCAGGGTGAGGACCACAATTATTATATCTTTAGTTTAAACAGCAGGCAAGGCAAGTTTATTTATTTATATTCATGTTTTTATTTATAAATTTATATCTTTTTATCATGTTTTTACTGTGAATTTCCTTTTTCCCTGTTGTATGGCTGATGTAAAGTTGGGACAAACTAATTTCCCTTTTGGGATTAATAAAGTAAATTCAATTCAATTCAATTCTATACAGCACATTTCAGCAATGAGGCAATTCAAAGTGCTTTACATAAAACATTATAAGCATTGAGACACAGTACAAACAAAACACTAAAAATACATATAAATACAATTAAAGGAGTCTTCAAGGAGGATAGAAAACAAATGTAAGTTATAATAGAATAAAACAAGTATAAAGTACAAGAATCAAAGTTACAGTGCAGCCTATAAAATAAGTAATTTTATTTTATCAAAGGCAGCGGCAAACAGAGCATCTTCAGGCTTTATTTAGAAGACCTGAGATTTACAGCAGACCTGCATTTTTTTGGGAGTTTGTTTCAGATATGTGCTGCATAAAATACTGAATGCAGCTTCTCCATGTTTAGTTTTGACTCTAGGGACAGAAAACAGACCTGTCTCAGACAACCTGAGATGTCTTGTTGGTTCATAAAGTAGAAGAAAACCAGAAATATATTTTGGCCCAAGCTGTTCTTTGCTTGGTAAACCAACAGTAGCATTTTAAAATCAATTTGACAGGCAGGAAGCCAGTGTAAAGACCCGAGAACTGGAGTGATGTGATCCACTTTACTGATCTTTGTGAGGCTTCAAGGAGCAGTATTCTGAGTCAGCTGCATTTATCTGATTGATTTTTTAGAGAGACCTGAAATGGACAAGTTTTTCCAAATCCTGCTGAGACACAAGTCCTTTAATTCTTAATATATTCTTAAGGCGACAATAGGCTGACTCTGTAATTGTCTTAATGTGGCTGTTGAAATTTAAGGCCTGAGTCCATGACTACACCAAGATTTGTTGGCTTCGTTTGGGGTTTTTAACATTAGTGATTGAAGCTGAGTGCTGACTTTTAATTGTTCTTCCTTGGCTCCAAAAACAATTACTTCAGTCTTGTCTTTGTTTAATTGAAGAAAATTTTGGCATATCCAATCCATGCGTGTTCAATGCACTTACTTAATGCTTAATATGCTATAGTTCCCTGCTTCTATGATTCTATACAGTAAAATATTTTGTGCTTTTCCATAAACTGAGCCAGTGGAAGCATGTAGATGTTGAACAGAAGAGGCCCCAGAATATCGCCTTGAGGAAGTCTGCATGTCATTTTCCACAAACACACCAACAACTTGCTCTGTGCTGCTTCTCCCCTTGTTATTTCACTGAGTATGTGGCTGCACACCACACAGGCATCGTGGCACTTTGTTTTTGTTTATTAATGTTTTAATTATACTTTTACTTTCTCTGTAAAAAGGTTTCATGGTAAACATGCACAGTAGTGGAGGGCTCTTTTTGACTTAATTTGTTTTTTTTTATACAATTCTGATAAATATTATGACTAATCAATTTGACGTGCATTTTTTAATATGTTGATGAAATAGACTACTTTTATTTATTTGTTAGTTTTTTTATGTTTGTGTGTTGCTGCCTGTCCCTCTGTGTAACAGGCAGAGTGTGTATGCATTGTGCGCCTATTAAAATCTTGATAATGCGCTCCTAAAATAACAGTGAAATATGCGCTGGTGACGTTAGACCAGGTTTTCTTAGTTAGTGGCACAGTCATTTTCTTCTGCCTCAAAATAGCAACACGCCACCACTGCACCTGACCACACCTCATTTTTTTATTTTAATTTATTTTTTAAGGTTTTTTTTTGGCATAGACGTCTTTATTGTAAAGTATGTAGACAGGAAATGGGAGAGAGAGAAGGGGTAGACATGCAGGAAAGGACACTCAAGCCGGGATTCGAACTGGGGTCCGTTGCTCAAGAACAATGCTCCATGTGCCCTACGCTCTAAACACCACACTACCAAGCGAGACCAACACTGATCTAAACTAGCAAACACACAAACATCACACCCACCATCCACTGTGTGCCAACCGCAAAATGGGGCCCTAAGTAGTCCCTGTCCTTTGAGTAGGATTCATGCCAGTTTAGTACTGTGGCAAAAAGTCCCACCCAGTTTTTCAACTGGTCTAGTAACATGTTACAAGTTGACTATGTTGTATGCAGCACTGCAATTCAATAATACCAAGATTGAAATTCTGCCACTGTCTGTGTTTAAGTGGATATCACTGAAGACCTTAAAAAGAACAGGTTCAGTACTGTGCTATGTTGGAAACAATAGAATAAATCCTTTAGTGCTTCAAGAATACGTGACTCTCATTTTTTATGACTTATCCATTGTGCGGGCCAGGCTTCTGTCTCTTTGTTTTTTCACACAAGCTTTTCTCCCTGGTCAGTAAAAGTGTGCAATCACCACAGGAATATCACCGCTCAGTCTTTTTGCTAGCTCTCTGCCTCCATTTTTTGTTTCTACTTTTTTAATTTATATTTTCTACATACCATATTTTCTCATGTAAAAAATCAAGGCTATGGAAAAAACAATAGTGTATAAACTCCTGGTACCTGTTGTATAATGTGCATGCCAGTTTAATGTTAAAATCAGGGACAACAACAACACTACATGAGCATCAGTAACTAGGGTAATCAGGATAACTTGATCAGAAAACAAGGAGATGAATGTAGGCCTCCACCACTATTTTAGGAAATACGATAGCTGGAAACAAAGCACAAGGATAATTTGAAAATATTATTTGACCAATATCTGGCTGTATCCCACAAGGCATCACAGAGCCTTTGCATGTCTTTTTTCCCTCTTTTCTTTTGTTAGTAATCCTCTGTATGTATATGGGGCACTGGGGAAAACTGTTAAAGGATCAGAGAGATTTTGTCATGTTGACTTAAACCAGAGAGTGAGCAGCTAATGGCATTTTTGATTCATACTGTACAAGCGAGTTCTCCAGCGATGTTCTTCTTCTGTCTATACTACTAGCTCATGTTCATGTAAGACACCACTTTTTTTTTTTTTTTTAAATGTGATGCACTTTTTAGATTAATTTTGAGCATTCTATGGTAGGTTTTTTAATTAATAGTTTTGACAGTGATTAATTATAATTTTAAAGAACTCATAGGATTGCATGTATATTACTGAGATTGTGAAAATGTCTATGTTAACAACAGACAAGGCTACACACCTGTCATGAGACTCTAGTGGTGGCTGTAATAAAACCCTTTCCCATTACTACAGGGATGTAGATTAATAGAGCGATACATTACTGTGTGCTTGGCAGAAAGCAAAATCCCAGACTAGTGCAGCAGCAGCATCCAGTGCTTTCCTAAGAAAGGTAGTTGTTCCAAAAAAAAATACTGCAGATACTGTTTCTCTGCCTGTCACACCCAAGATATCATTAGAACAAAATGTAATCTGTCCATTTTAATTCTAGAACTGAGATCTGACCCCATCTGTAGTGCTCTGGCCACCTCTTTTTTATTTAGCAGTGTCATTAATGTAAAACGTCTGTCAGCTGCAATGATGCCAGGAAGACCAAAGAGATGGACATTTTGCCCAATAAATAATCCTTGCTATGAATATTACACAATTATTCTTGTGTAACATTCAGCTCTTCTCTGATGATTTTATCATGCATTGAGAGAGAGTAAAAATATACAGAGGCGCAGTAAAGGTCATGCAATGTCTTGGGGTAATTCTTCCTGCCAGGCAGCAAGCCTTTCTCACATGCTCAGTGTACATGCTCAGTCATACACACCCGTGGATGCACATAGAATCACACACACACACATTCACTCTCTCATTTGAATCCAGGCAAGAATTGTTCTCCATATGTTCCTCAGAAAAGGGTCAAGAAGTGTGAGTGTGTCTGAACTCATATTTATGCTTGAATTATGCATTTGACTGTCATTCCGCTTGACTGAATACCCTCAACCTGATGAGCTGTCAGATAATATGCTGTTGCTGCTGTTGTTCATGTTGTTGTGATTGTTTTGACCTGGTGTAATCGTCTTTTAAATTGCAGTGAATGTCACAACGCCACTGACCGCATCAAGGTGCGTGTGTGGGATGAGGATGATGACATCAAATCAAGAGTGAAGCAGCATTTCAAGCGCGAGTCAGATGATTTTCTGGGACAGACCATCATCGAGGTTCGCACTCTCAGTGGAGAGATGGATGTTTGGTACAATCTGGGTATGTTCTTTATACGTATCTTCTTACAAACGAGATCCTGACTAGTTGACAGTTATGGTGGCACTTAGTGTGGCACTTAAAAGCCATACTATAAGTCACCTTGAAACCTCCATTCATTGAAAAGATTATAAAAGGATAATCTGATTTTTTCCCTTATAAACATATTTTCCTATAAAACCCTTTTTTATTTAACAAAAGAAACCAACTTGCCCAAATGTTGTCTGAAAACTTTCAATCACACATTAGTATTCACATCATTAAATATTCAATTAAAGAGTAAGTATCTAACCAGGCATTCCATATAATGCCATATTTGATAAATGGCAATTTGATACTCTGTATTATAGGCACATTAAGTTTCAGCTTGAGTTATCATTGTCTGTATCAGTCCGCAAGGTTAAAATGCTATGGACATAAACACAATGAATTGAACTCCCTGTGTCTTAACCTACATAATACACTGTAGTCATGAAAACAGAATATGAGAAAGTACACAGACAGATACAATGTGGTGCAGCTGAGGTCATTGTTATGGCTGATGCACTAAATACTTAACCTGATGCACCAGTGGTTTGTTACACATGACCAACTAAGAAGTGGTCCTTAAACTGTTTGGAAATGGGTAGGCACTTTCAAAAAATACTTGACATATGACTGGATGGACCATGTATCTATCACCGTCAATCACAATCTCAATTTGTGAGGCAGCTGGATCCACAGTGTTGATTGGTCTGATCCATTAGTGGTTCAGTCACAAGTGCATAACTTAAAGCTTGACAAGGTGAATACTTGGGTCATCTTGTGATGATGTTGTGAATCCAGCTTGCTCACATGACCTGATACCCACAGGACTCTGGTTCAGTTTTGTCACTGATGCTGTTAATGCAGAGTCCTCCCTTACCTATTTCCTCTCTCATACATCACTGTTTTCATCATGCCATTCATAAGGGAGAATGGCAGTATAATGGGAGATCCCACTTCTGTTCAAGTACTATGACTAACAGGTGCTGTCTTTGTTTGCCTCTCTAGCTAAAAGGAAGCAATTTGTGGTAATAGTGACCCCTGCCCTCTGCTTCTTCTCTGTGCCTTTTTAAATGCCCACAATGAATGTTTAAACAGGCCTTTGCTGGTGTGGGTGTCCACCCCTCCAGATGCTCTCCTCTCTAAGCCTCTTCAGCTCCTCTTCAATCTGGGCTTCTCCGTCGCTTTGTCATGTTATTATTTTTCTCTTGTCAGTCCTCTACCGACTGTAGAGGAAAATTTCACTCATTTGACACAACAGAGATGAATTCTATATGAAAGCACAGAGGGGGGTATTTGAAGTTTGTAAGCTGCTGCCATGTCATTAGTTTTCAGTCCTGTCAGGAATGTGTTTACCAGCAACTGTGTGTGCATGTGTCTGTGAGCATTCTAGAATAATTGTCTGCATGCACGATCTTTCTACTGAATAAATAAAGTATGTTTTCCCCAACCCAACTAATCAATAATATTGAGAATGCTTATGTTTTCGTGTACATAAAATGTCATGGCTGTGTGTAGATATGATGTAATTAATTTTTACATAACATACTGTAATATCATGCCATTAACGTTTCTTGACATTGATGTTTTATGTCTTAGATTATTTCATTCATGTATTTTGTTTCTAATCTTTCAGTGTTCTATATGTCATTCAGTCATGGCATGGTCAAGCACAAATTTCTACCAAGGAGGATAGTGAAATTATTTATTGAATTATAAATCCTTTCACTCCCTGTAGTCATTCATTATGTGCTTGATTGTAGTTTTGTTTTGTTTGCTAAATTGAATAAAAATTTCATGATTTTTCAAAAATTTTACTTTTACTTTTACTTACTTCTTCTAACATGTGCCATTGTGAGAAAATTTTGAATGCCAACCCACTGATGCATAATTTAGAAGTTTTATTTAATGTTTAGTAGCAGTACTTTATCACCCAGCACAAAGATGAAAGAGGTGCCACTATATGTTTCAGGAATTTGTGCCTACCAAAAACTGGGTTAAGTCATGTCACTTCACTGCACTGTGTATTGATTAGCTAATATATCTTGTAGTTGGTAGTTATTTTTCACTTACTTCCCAGTTTTGACAGTTCATACCAGGACTAATTCAGCCTGGTTGTGTTTTACAGATAAAAGGACTGACAAGTCTGCTGTATCTGGTGCTATCAGACTCAAGATCAGTGTGGAGATGAAAGGGGAGGAAAATGTGGTTCCACCCCATGGCCAATATACCTGTTTACATGAGGTAATCGTTGTAATGTGACTCATGAGGAAAGTTAGTTTTCCATCAACTCATTTTTGGACAACAAAGCATTAAACAATTATGTTATATCTCATCCTTGCTAATATAAAGGTAGTTACTAAAGAAAGCATAATTTGTTGTGATCACAGGGAAACTAACAGGAATTTTCAATAATTGATAGTCACAGTATCCCTATAAATATGATGAAGATGTCTACAGTAGTACTGGCATCCCTTTTATTACTTGTTGTGACACTGTGCTCTCTCACCGTACCCTCTTGTTTCTTATCTCTCGTGCCACTCACAGAACCTGTTTCACCACTTGACCGAGGTGAAGAGCAGCGGGGTAGTGAAGATCCCACAGGTAAAAGGGGACGAGGCGTGGAAGGTCTACTTTGACGACGTGTCTCAGGAGATAGTGGATGAGTTTGCCATGAGATACGGAGTGGAGTCCATCTATCAGGCTATGACGTTAGTACCACCTTGATCTATGGCCTTTTACCTCACCAATCAGTCATTGTCTCATTCAGGAGAGTGGAGGAGAGAAGGAGATGAAAGAAGGAGAGCAGGAGTAGTAAAGATGTCTCTTCAGCAGAATCAGAGCTTTGAGGACTATTGAACTCCTAAGTTTGATTGATTAATTGCTGGTCCTCCTGGAAAAACTCCCAATCCGCCTTGGTTACATTGATCATGGACACACATAAACACACTCGTTTCCCTCTCTCTCTCTGTCTCCCTGATCCTCAATGACCCCTCTCCATCAATAACGTCTGTCTCTGTGTTTTCTCCAAACACATACTCACACTGCGAAATGCAAAGACACACCATCCAAAGTTGAAATCATCAGATATTGATCAAGGTCATGTAATGCCTTTTTATAGCGTGGAGTGTTGATGTAACAATTCCCATTGCAGAAGTTTGCATCATTAATTTGTTTCTTATATTTATAGATTCTCCAGTGCTCTAATGGTCGCTGTAGATTTTAACACACAGTAAATTCCATATGATTTCTTATATGACAATTTGATGAGATGATTGAAAAGCTTTAACTGAGACAAAGAAGATTCTTCTCCTGAGCTTCACCTCCTTCACTCTTGGTCATCTATCACTGGTTGCACTAGAGTTAATTTTTCAGCCTGATGTGCGTCTCAGTTTGTTATTATGTTATCCCATGTTCATTGTTTGCTTCATGACTTCTTCCGTATCCAACTATTTCAGCAATGATGAGTTATTTGATGTATGGTAGAGCTACGGTTTGATCATCTCAAATCAGATCACCAAACTGCATCTTACAGTAAGCTGTCTTCAGCCTGCAACACAATCTTGTTGGACAGTCTCAGTAGCTGGGTATGTAATTAGTTACTACCTTTAGAAATGAGATGCTAATTATGTGAGATTGTGTAGTTTTGAAGGCACGGCTCACATTTGCGCTTTCCTGATTAGAAATCTTGCCATGTGCATCCCTGCAATGAAACAACACTGAGAAACAGTTTTTAAATGTGTGGTCTTTTTATCATGTGCTGACATTCTGCAACATCAAGTACTCTCCTGCAGTTGTTTGATATTTCATAGTAAAATGAGGCAATGGTTCTTTTTCGATGACTGGTGTGCTTTCCCACCTCTTGCCACTTTTTCCGCTGATCCCGCTGATCAGGAATGGATTCAGAAAATCTTTTATTTACTCTCCTACTAGCCTTTTGGGCAAACGTGTTGTTGGGTTTCCATTGAGCCCTGTACATTTTTTCATAGGATTCTTCAGCATCTCATACTTATAGCCCTATCCACATAAGTAAGGCATCTGCTTGGTGCTGCAAGCAGATATTAAGTTTCTGGGAGACTGTTGTTTCAGTGTGACAGTGTAATCCAGTAGATACCTGGATTATTTAACTGCAGACAAGCGAAGGAGTCAGTGACTTCATTACCACCTTTTTCAGGTGGAGTTAATGCTCCAGGCTTGAACACTGTTTAAACTTTGTGTTTTTCATAGTGGTGCTTATTATCCTTCATCAGAAATTTATGAAAGGCCCTACCTTTCTGCTTTTCTTCATCACAGAACCTTGACTCCTAGTCACTCCTGGTAAGATGGCTGCATAAATCACAGCAGCTGTGAAGACTCACTCTCCCTCCCTTGCCCTCCACAACAACCCCCAACATAACCCTCCCTCATGTTCGTTTTTCTTCATTTCACTCAATCATCACTCCCTAACCCCCTGTATCTCTTTCTATTTCCCATCATCTTACTCTCATTTCTCCTGTTCATATAAAACCACAGAAAGATCATATGTGAGTGAATGCATAGTACATTGCATCTACTGACAAAAGCAAAGGCTGGGTAGCACAAGGAGAAGCAATGTCTTACTCTTGAAAATTGTCTCAGGAGATCCAGCTCTAAAAGCACCATGGGAGCTCATCGGATGCCATCATCACTCTTTGCATCACTCTCTGTGCTTGCCTAACCCCAAGTGCTCCTGGGTAATTTGGAGGCTGAAAGCAGAGTAATTAAGTAGGTCTCCCGATGAGAACATGTTGGTGTTTCTATTTGTGCGTGTACGCGCACGTGTGTGTTTGTGTGTGTGTGTGTGTGTGTTTGCGTGTTTGCGTGTGTGTGCATGTGCTACACTCTGGAGGGGGAGTAAATCTGTAGTCATTACTCCACACAACTCACTGCCTTTTCTAATGCTTTGGCTTTATGAAGCAATGACTCACTGAACAAGGTTTCAAAATCTCTGGATTCAACATCCAACATCCAGTTTCTTGATACTTATAGATACTTCCAACTTGTAACACATTTATTCAATGTATTTATCCTAATATAAATACATCTTTTGGTAGTTGAAGAGAATGCTGCAAAATTAAATCTAAAGGCAAAGGGGACAAGATGTTTAACTAAATTATTTTTTTGTCTTTTGAAGCATCATTATGTGGAACATGAGCAGAAAGTAATGGCTCAAATTTGTTGATACAAACTCAAAATATAGTGCAATCTGTTTTCCATAGAACTACGAATGAGCATTAAATACATGCTATATTTATAGAGCTCAGCCTACTTTTTCTGGCTTTAAACCCTCAGGCATCTTCACAGTGTAAAAAGCATCCAATTCATCCAGATGCTTGGTTGCTTTGGGTCACAGCCAGAGACTGATAAGGGGCCCTTATTTACATCATTGTCTGCTGAATTAAAGTAAACAGATAGATTATTGCACATATACATTTTTATGTGATGTGCATCATCCTTTACTGTATGTGATATATGAATGAGGATGGAACTACCACTGAATAATAATGTAGGAGGCATTCCACATGGCTTGTGAAACACAAGTATGAAGTGTTAAAATGAGCATATGCTCTACACTGAGACAGAGATCCTTGCTCAAACCAGGCCTGTCAGGCTCCAGCAATTAATTACTGCTTGATCATGNTGTGTGTGTGTGAGAGAGAGAGAGAGAGAGAGAGAGAGAGAGAGAGAGAAACAGAGACAGAGACTGTGGCACACCTGAAATGCCAATAGGTATGTCGTTCTCAGTTGACTAGTTTAAATTCTGGGAAATTTAAAGTGAACCTATTGCATTTTTCAGTCACATAATGTTACAGTGTCTTCTACTGATATTAAATGTGGCCAAAATATCAAAATAATGAAGTAAACATGCATAGATGGTAACCCCTGTGTGAAAAGGCACCAGCTTAATACTGCTCTAAACTTCTGTTTTTTTCTATTTTTGATTTCTACAGCCCAAGCTATTGTCGACTTGTGACAGATTTCTTTATATCTGATGCGTGTACTGTGTCTGAGTTTACCCCTTCACCTCACTAACATTATGGCATTTTTACCCCACTTTTTTGTGGGTGGTCACATTGGGTCATGGCCCAAGTTGAGCTGCATTCCATTACACAGTACAGTACAGCAAAGTAAGCAAGTAAGTAAGCCAATCAGTAGAGGGTGTATTCATTAGGAGGTATTCCCCAATTGATCCCCTTTAAGAAAGACGCTGGAGATATGGAAAAAAATCAGACAAGATGTATTTAAACAGAATACATCAGCTTAACACCCGCTTCAACCCCACCTTTAGAAAGATGACTCATATTTTGTGTAATTTTAGTGCACAGTAGTATTAAGATGTGTCTTGTCCCAGGTTGGCATACATTGATTCACTTTAGTGGAAAATACTTAACTGTCAGGTTCGCACACTGTGCATGCATTTGTCTCAATTGTCACAGAATGAAACAAACAGGTGAGGTTAAAGGTAGACAGTAAGATTTGCATTTCTTTGCTCTATTCTCTGAACATTGCTTTCTTCTATTCCTCTGTTTATGATTACATCTCAGCACCAGTGTGAGCCTTTGATATTCTGTCAAACACATTCCATCTATTATTTTGTGTCCTTATATATTTAATTGTGCACATTATGAAGCTTTTATTTATAACAACTTTTTCAGGAATTTTCTAGTTGATGAGGGGGATCTGCTTTTTAAAATAATTATCTATTGACTCTAGGTGGAGAACTTTTGCCCTTTTTGCCCCAAAAAATGCTATAGCACTGCCCCTTATTCTCGAAGCCAAGTGCAAATAATAGCTGTTTATTCTCCTCTGCAGGCATTTCTCCTGTCTGTCTGCCAAATACATGTGTCCCGGTGTGCCAGCAGTAATGAGCAACCTGCTTGCTAATATCAATGCCTACTTCGCCCATACCACCACCACCACCACAACCACTGCCTCCGCTTCTGACCGCTTTGCTGCCTCTAACTTTGGAGTGAGTATGGCTATTTTTCTCTTCCAATCTGCCAAAAGTGATACGTAGACATTAAGTGCTAAACAAAAATGTGGGTCATCTACAGTCTCCAGTTAGAATTAAGGAACATCTGTTGCTGACTTATATTATGATATTGAACTGTTGGCATCACTATTTTTGTGATCATTCCCAGAGTTATTTGACTAAAACAATTTGTGTACTTGAAATCAACAAAATTTCAAAGGTTGCCAGTACTTTCCAACTGAACATTTAATACGCTAATGTTGTAATATTTCCAGGCAGTAAGCCGAGGCTGGCAATACAGCTAAACCACTCAGTTTTGTTCCAGGAAGTAAAACTGAATCACTGCAGGCATATCAATGATACTAACCACGAAGTGTTATACATTTTTTGACAAAATACTTTGGGTGTGGTTTATGATCTAAACTGAATTATGAAATTCTCATCCTGACAGAGGGAAAAATTTGTCAAATTACTGGACCAGCTGCATAACTCTCTGAGGATTGACCTCTCCAAATATCGGGTATGTATGTAAAACTTTACATGTAGTGTTGTGCGTTTGTCTCTGTAATTTCTTTTGACTTCTGCCACTGTTATCAGTTTGTTATAAAAAAGTCTCCATTGTTATTTTGTAGATGGACTACATTGTCAGTGGCCTTTTGACACACTGCAGATTGCCATTTAGTTCCCCATATTTGTCGTTTACCTCCTTTAATATTGGTTTTAAACACTTAATTGTTGTACTCTATTTGGCTATCTATTTTTAACAGAAATAATGCATTTTAAGCTTCCCTGTACTTGGTTGATTTGATAAAGGTTCCCTGGTTCATTCAACTTTGTTTACAGTACAGCGTGTGCTTACTATAGCTGGCACGGAGCAGCGATCTGTTTACGCTTTGATGTTAATGCCAAATGTGTATATGTCTCCCTTCAAACATGGATATTGACCGGGTCATCTCCTTTTTTAGATACATTTCATTTTCTGTTTTCAATCTGGCTTTTTTTTTTTCCCCCACAGCGTATTCACACATGGTTTATGTCAATACCAGATACCATATTAGAAGTGCAAAATATCGTGATTATGGCAAGATAAATGTCATCCCAACTGTGTCCATGATGATGTCATACTAAGAATGACATTTTAAATGACACACACATATCCCCATAGTATTAACAACACTGAATATATGCAAAGAGCTTTGAAAATTTTGTGGTCGTAGGTTTTGATAATAAAGAAAAACAAGAAAGCTTTTGAAAAAGCATCATTTGGAAAAGCAGAATTTACAGGTAGATACAAATACAGTTAGATGGACACACCTCATTACATACATTATTGTTAACCAAAAATGCAAAGATGAATTGAATTATGAATTACTAAAGTGACTTTGCAGTTTTCAGCAGATTGTAGCCAGGTACATAAATATTGGTAATCAGCCCGGTCTGTCAAGGAGACCATCGGCATCTCAAGAAATAGTGGGCCTCCTGGTCCAATAAATAGACCCTGCAGTGAGTGTCTAGCACTCCATCTGACATGGTAGTTCATGGATTTAGTAAGTATTGGATACCTTGTAAACATCTGCAAACTGGGCCACGTACTCCCAGGTTTCTATATGTGGGCTGTAACACCTACAGGAGTTACAGCCCACATTACCTAATTACTTGCATAAAACAAGATCAAGTTGTTTAAAAAGCTCTGTCCACTATATTAATAAACTACACATGTTTGCTTCTTGGCTTCAAATTAAATACAGTTCATATTTTGGTGGTTATGCTGCAATATCCAAAGTCAAATATATGAAAATATAACAATATGCACTAACATCATAGTTATCTGTACAAACTGATACAATCAAATAAAAGGTGTAACAAACCTTTATAAATGTAATAGTTTCAGTGAGCAGTTCAGTTTTTGTTGCTACTGTGTCAGAGAAGTGTTCATTCAAATCTATGTTGAAATAATTTGACTGCATTATACTATCAGGGTGTTTAATATATTGTTCACCTCATTTACATACATGCCAGGGAAATAACATTGCTCTGTAAGAATAGGTGTAGTAATATTTCATCCCCCAGCTGGTGACGTTTATGGGCCCATTTGTTGATATCGGTTCGTTCTTCATGGTAATTTGTTTGGTGATTTTAACATCATTTATTATTAAGCGGAATTGTATTGCTATACAGAATATTTGATGATGATTTATTTTAATGGCATTTTTTCATGTCTTTATAGTGTACTAATTGACATGGTGGGTTATCATCGAGTCGACCTGCTTATTTGTGTAATAAACTCAAATAGAATTGTAGATACATTGTAGAATTAATTAAAATTTAAAAAATCCTTTGACATTCTAATGTAGAGAGAATTGCTTTGAAAGAGCAATCAAAACCATTTTGACTTTATCATTTATTTATTGTTAACAATTTAACATTTATAAAATATACTGTTTAGATTGAAATACAGAAAGAAATACAGAAATACAGAAATACAGAAATACAGAAATACAGAAAGAAAGAAAGAAAGAAAGAAAGAAAGAAAGAAAGAAAGAAAGAAAGAAAGAAAGAAAGAAAGAAAGAAAGAAAGAAAGAAAGAAAGAAAGAAAGAAAGAAAGAAAGAACATTTAGAGCCATGTAATCAGGAATTCATCTGTGATCGCCAGAGATCTGCCACTCCCGGGCCACTAAAGGTGCTGCTGTATTCTACTCAGGCAGATTGAAATCCTGACATACAGTACATAATCTTCCAGAACAATCCCAGGGGAGCTAATCCTGTTAGACACCAGACACACAAACATATTCACACACTCATTTCTGTGATCATGTATACACACACACACACACACAAGCACAAATGGAGGTACAAACACGCACACACACTTTTGGACATGCACAGCCCTACATACTTTTATATTTCTTTTACTTAGTCTCTTACACATACACACGCACATACACATACACATAGGTACACACTTGAACACAGAAACACGCATTTCTCCCCAGCTGGTGGCATTACATGGTGAACTGTAACTGAGAGCTGACCCTCTCACCTTTAGTGTGACATAAAAGGCAATGTGTCGTTGAGTGGGTGATTGCTTTACTTCCCCTATTCTTTGCCTCTGGTTGTTGTGTGAAGCCACACGTGATTGCAGAGACACACCCTGATAGCAGCAGATCCTGCTGGCTGCCCATCATGGCTGCATGATGAAAAAAAATAGGAAGGATGAGCGGAGCACAGCAAGTAGAAAGATAGATGAGGAGAGAGATAAAGAAGTTGCAGATGAAAGACACTGAGGGATAAAGAAAATGTGGAAAGAGAGGTAGAAGAAACAAGGTGACAGAAGGAATTAGAAGAGGCAGGATTTGAACAAAGAGGAAGAGAGTTGGAAGAAATTACAGACATGATTGGAAAGAGGAGAAGATAAACAGATGAAGAATGGAAGAAGGCATGGCGGGTGGTGAAGAGTAAAGGAGAGAGAGGGTTAAGTGAAGGAGAGATGGCCTCTTATTTTCAGATGGCTTGGCTGTCTGGCGATGACATGTTCACAGAGAGAAGTCACAGAATATCACATTGGCTTCACCTGCCAGCACTGCCTGCTGCTCTCCTGTCAAGACTGCCACAGGCCAGTGCTTTACACACACACACACACACACACACACACACACACACACACACACACACACACACACACACACACACACACACACACACACACACACACACACACACACACACACAGAGTTCATACTCTCTCTTATTCTCCCACTTTCTGAAGCTGTCCCAAAGAGCTGGCCTGCCACTATTGGACAGTAATAAGATTCAGATCGGGCTGCTCNACACACACACACACACACACACACACACACACAGTTCATACTCTCTCTTATTCTCCCACTTTCTGAAGCTGTCCCAAAGAGCTGGCCTGCCACTATTGGACAGTAATAAGATTCAGATCGGGCTGCTTTGCTGTTCACCGTATGGATTTCTCTATAATGACATTCTGAGGGAGATTGAGTTTGCTTTTGTAAAACAGAGAGCTTGAATCAGCAGAGAGGGAGCAAGGGTGCAGCTGTCGCTCTACATTCTGCTACATATGCGTTTCTTCCCTTTAAACTTTGCTCTTAACAGCTCTGATACACGGTGACACCTTTGTATAACCAGTCTGTCCCAGCTGGGGTTTGCAGGTTTCTATGGGTCAGACATAAAATCTCAGTATTCAGAGCACACTGCAAGGGATTTGGGGTGTTGCCTTAGTTCTGACAGTTTGATATGAAGTGATGTTTGTTCAGTAGGCACCCCTGGGAGTTGTACTCTATTCTCTTAAACCTGAGCTCTGTACAGTATTGCAGTGGTCGTCTTAGAGAAAAGGTTATTCAATGCAAACAACTGGTTTGCTCCTTTTTGTGGCACAGCCCTTTCTGCTGCTTCCTTCAGTTAAAAAAAAATAGAGTAAAACAGTCGTCCATTGTGTACCTGTGTCTCTCTGTTACAGGATTATGTCATATTGAATTGCACTGAGCTGATAGCGGAGGCACTAGGGCATATCATAAACAAAAAATGTAAATTTCTGAGTTTAAATCCAGAAGTTTGCTCTATAGCACAAACTCGCTACAGAAGCATGCAACCAGCCCCATCATCCAAATGACTGATCACTGATTTTCTAATTTCTAGAGGATGGAAATGTTGTGAGAACAAAGCAGGATCTGCATTGTTGCTAGTATAACCTTGTATTTTGCAGAGCGTAATCTGCATAATTCAGGGATAGCTCTTTGAAATGTATGACAATGTAAAAGCCTACGTACAGTAGAAAAGCTATTATCACCTTTCCCAGAGTGAAGAACATCAGAAACTCTCTGGCAGTCCTTATGAAGTAATGTCATTGAAGGGACTTAGGACTCTAAAGTCTGAAATAAGTTTTGACACTTTTGAAAATAACAAGACACTGAAAACATAAATACATTTGATCTTACAATACAGCCAATTTATCAGAAAAGTTCTTGAATGTGCACATTAACTACAACTTATAATTTTCTATAGACACACAAACCCACACGCAGCGACACATGCTTTAGCTCAGGATGTTCAGAGTGCAGGGTGACCAGAGCAATTTTCCTCTAGCAGTTTGATGTCCAGTGTCTGTCAGTGCATGACAGCTTTTGATCTCTGTTTCCACATGATTACCTGCACTCACTCTCTCACTTGTTGCCTGGTGTTTAACCACAACTTTCTAGCCATTATGCATGGCATTATGTAATCTGTAGTTATAACTGCCCATTCTGAATGAAATAAACTTGGGGGCTTTTTACTCAGTGTAGACACTGCCTAGCATAACATTCAATATAGACTAGAAATAAGGAAAAGGGGTAAAAGCTCATCTGCACTCACTCCTTGTCCCATCTTATAAAGGACTTTCTGTCATCTTTAGAGGGCAGGTCTGATATTATCTCTGCTTTTGGATCTTTTTTTAGTATGCATGTTAGCTTCTGGGCAGTACATCTGTTTCTTTTCCCTTTTTTCTGCTAATGAAGTTGGTGTTTTCATTTCTGATCTTTTCCATGTCCAGACAGAAGACAAAGGTCTGTTTAGTCACATAACAGTTTTTATAAGATGTCTGAAAATAGGTGCAAACATTAGTATTTATTTTAAACTTAGGTTAAGTATTTGTGAAAAACTGAGAGTAGCTAAATTACAGTTTTCAGTTGCCAGTGTTCTGTAATTAACACTTCACTGCTGTTTTAACCTGTTTAAACTGAAACTGTAATTATAATTTAGAGAAATCCTGCTTTCAGTAATGAACACATTGTTGTGAACCAATGCATCTTCAATCAATTCTTAAATATCAAATTAGATTGGTAGTTAAGACCATATTATTTTGTGTGCAGATATTTGTTTTTTGTGATGGAACTCACCTATCTCATACACATCAACTGTAATGAGTGTCAGTGTGCACTTGACTTTTCGTGATATCAGTCACAGTAATTACACAGCTAGATTACCTCTTGATTTCAGGGAAATCCACTAATTAACATAATTATAATGCCACACTATGAATGTTTTTCTATGAAAGACATTATTATTATCATCTTTACAATTTGAATTAATAGTTACATTTCAAAAGTAAATTCAATTTACTTACTTCAAATGAAATAAAAAGATCAGATCTCCACTACCATTGAAAGGTTCTATGGACACTTTTAGTTCTTTCTAGGAAGGATTTTCTTCTCTTAGATGAAAGTATTAATGCTTCCATTGGAAAAACAAGAAGGCATAGATTACTTTGACATTTCTTCAAGAATGCAACAAAAAAGTCCTAACTGGTTTCATTGATAAAAGTTACAATACTTACACCAAAAATAAAACAGAATATTTGCTTTTAGTGTGGTTCCAGTGTGGTGAATGAAGCATTGTTATTTCAGGTGTATCAATGATGACATTCAAGGTTACAATGGAAGATATAGAATCCATGTTTCAAAAGGACAGATGGTTTCACTTGTGTCTGAAGGCTACATGTATGTGTAGTTATTATAAGAGTAATTTCAGTGTCAGCAGAGAAAGAGATGGAAGTGACTGATGGCACTTATGTGCTCCTTGCTGGGAATGAGACTGGTGTCTGTACAGTGGCTGTGAGAAAATTCTTTTATTTCTCCGGAATTGAGGGATCCATATTCAAAGGAACGTGCTGGGGCCTGGATGAGATAGGATACTTAAACTTCTTAAATCATATTTTAAAATTTAAATAGAATGNTGGCTGTGAGAAAATTCTTTTATTTCTCCGGAATTGAGGGATTCATATTCAAAGGAACATGCTGGGGCATGGATGAGATAGGATACTTAAACTTCTTAAATCATATTTTAAAATTTAAATAGAATACAATTCCTGCTAGAAACAAATGATGAAATGTTGGAACAAGTGAATTGTTAATATTAAAAGGCACTGATGCAAACTGCAATATGTCTGAGGCAAAAACACTACTCCAGACTGACTCTTTTTTCAAATAGGCAACCAAATACAGTATTACTCGTCCGCAGTTGTTTGTGCAGGATGTGTCGAGCTTGTTTGCCTGGAGGGTGTTTATCTGTATTGGGAACTACACTTTCACCCCTAAACTTTTCCTTATTAATCATCGATCCNATACAGTATTACTCGTCCGCAGTTGTTTGTGCAGGATGTGTCAAGCTTGTTTGCCTGGAGGGTGTTTATCTGTATTGGGAACTACACTTTCACCCCTAAACTTTTCCTTATTAATCATCGATCTAGAGAAATAACCTGTGAGCTCTCAGTAGGCAGCTGGATGTTCGTGAAACATTATGAGGCCACCCGTATATTTTTTTCCTCTGTTGGTTTGCAAATGCTCATGTTGGTTTTCTTTTAATTCATTTTGTGTTTTTTTTTTTCTTCTTCGAAAACCGGTGCTCTTGAATCATTTATCAACCCAATAAAAACTCTTATGCTTCTCACATCTTAAAGATGTCAGGTGGGTTTTGCTTCTGCTGATGGGCCATGATCTTAGATAGACCTCTCCTGTGTTTGTGCTGTCAAGCCTGCAGGCTGTTGTGAACATTTTGCCCTATTTCCTGAATCTCTGGTGTGCATTTATTGACAAGGTAGAAGAGGGATTGAAAACAAGCAAAATTGTATTGCATAGCAGGGAGAGAGTAGGAGAAGTAGGATAATGTATGGAGCAGGGATGCCTTTCCTCAGGGCTGTCAGGGCTTTATATGCTCTCCGTCACGGTGCTCTGCGCTGCCTGATGACTTCATGGCCCTGAAATAGAGGTTTTCATCAGCAGAGACCTCCCTTGTCCACTAAACGATTAGACATACAGTCATTTCGTTATGATTGCTAGGCATCGCTCTGTAATCAATTTCAATGTTTTGGCCTACACATTGTGGTGTGTGTGGGTGGGCGATGTGTGACTTTGAAAGGCTGCTTACAAGATATCCTCTCTCTTCATGTTATCGTTGTCTTTTTCTCTTGTTCTCTCTTCAGGATAATTTCCCTGCAGGAAACCCAGAGCGTCTCCAAGATCTAAAGTCCACTGTTGATTTGCTGACCAGCATCACTTTCTTCAGGATGAAGGTAGTGTGTGTACACATATGTATGATGTCAAGGGTTTGGAATATCTTGAAGGATGATGAGGGAGCAGAGGAAGAAACATAACCATTGTAATAAGTGATGACTGAGCACAACAGTAATTAAACTTTGTATGTGTTTTGTCACTTGAAATGTTTTATCACAGAAGTGCTGCACCCTCAACTGTGACTCCTTCAGTACTGGTCATGGCCGTAAAATCTCACAACACTGACTCATAAACATAAACCCACATTGATTTTAGGCACGTTTCATTTAGGTGAAATCAATTCATTCTCATAATTTCTGAAAGCTGCCCCCCTCCAAACACAACAAACCATTCGAAACCAAAAGATTTATGGTTTTACAAATTCATGACTGTAGGCTCTTGCAAAGGGGCTGTGTTTGCGCAATGTGTGCTGACCTCCATACTACAGTAAGCCTCTATGTTTCAAATGCTTCAAGCTCTGTCTTGCCCACCCCACCACCCTCAACAGTATGCCTAGTTGTCTCGAAAAAGCTCGACCCCATTCAGCTCTCTTTTGGCGGGAGTGGGGGTTTAGCACTGGAGCACTGAGGCATAGCTAAGATGGCAGCTGTGAGCAAAGGAATGAAACCTGTCACTTTAGGTTACCAAAGCTCTCATTCTGTGCCATGACCGTGCTGGGCTTTACTGTGTATAAGCACTGCAGCTCACTCATAGGAGCCACTGTGTTACATTACAAAGTGCACATACACACCCTATAATACACAATGTCAGTCTGACCACATGTCAATTATGATATACATAATAGATGTAAGTAGGTTGACCATTTTTCCACAAGGTAGTGCTATCGTAGTATAAATATTTCAACCATGCAGTATGATATTACATTAACACTCATTTGATGGATCATACATAGAAATGCATTTAAGACTATGTATCTATCATTAATGTTGGTATCATTCTGCTGGAAGACCTAAAAGAGCATCTAGCCCAGAAAGCCTCCATTTTTTAAATCATGTATGTGTGTTTGTGTTTGTAGGTACAAGAGCTCCAGAGTCCACCTCGAGCCAGTATGGTGGTGAAGGACTGTGTAAAAGCGTGTCTGGACTCTACATACAAATACATTTTTGATAACTGTCATGAACTCTACAATCAACTCCTCGACCAGGTAAACAGCTTCTACATCCTGTTGATTGTCACAACATACCTTTTCAGCTTGAGAAAATCAGACTTTTGTCGCACAGGTAAACATAAAGTAGTAGTGCTCTTCAGTCACATACAAAGTGAGCAGCTGCCATTTTGAGATCTTTGTGTTTCTCGTTTCGCAGTTTTAATGATTCATTTAATAAACGACGCATCACTTCAACATGATTCCTTATTTGGATTTTCATGTCATAAAACCCTAATCTAAAGAATCAAATCATACACATAGAACATTTAGTCAAAATGCTGGTTAAGGAGGACACAGTATTATAATTGCAGGTGGCATCTTGGTCCTCAGCCTTGCCAACTACCAACACCTCCTTGTTGATGCTTGGCTCAACATATACAATGGTGACATACAGCTGCTTTTAAAGATATGAGAAAAACACCTTGCTTTTACTTGCTTTCTTTGATTTCAGCAGCACCTTGTGAATGTGAACTTGTTGAAGCTGTTTTCCATAGTGCCCAGGACAGTATCAAGAGAAACTGAAATTCCTACAAGGATGAAAGAAATAATAACTGATGTTTTTTTTTCTTTTACATTTGGTCTTTTATTTAAAATGTAGATTCCTGCTCCAGTGCCTAGCTTTCACCTCGATTAGAATCAACCAGAATTTGTTCATTCTACAACATGTGAACACTGATGCAGACTTTAATAATGGATTTGTTCACCGTTTCAGAATGAGACTTGTCTGCCACCTGATCAACATTAGTATTCTTTTGTGTCTTTGATTGTGGTTGTTGCTTTTTGTGGCTCCTGTTGACTTGAAAACCCTAATGTTACTCACCACTGATCCGTGCATAGCAAGCAAACACTAAAGACGATATATTAAAAGATAAACCAGATAACTGAAACTAAAGAGTGTTTATGAACTCACTACTTGCTCATTGCACACCTTCAGTTATTTAAGCGTGATGATGTTTGCGTAAATTCATGTTACTAGACACCTAAAAAATCTCCCTTAATGGCCCATCCTTAAAAAATCATTAATTCTTAATACTGTTACTTCAGTTCTGCTCCTGACTCACTTGTCACAAGCTTGACATGAAAACTCTTTGAAGTTTTCTGCCTGTAGCGGATACCCCTTCTCTCACCTCATTCCTTCAACATGTATCACCCTCCGCTTGCTATAAAGTTAACATCACTCTCTCCCTCAGCTTCAGTATACTATTTGTAGGTGTGTGACAATGCTGGGAAAATATAAATTAAATCCAGCATGACCAAAAATCAATAGGTTATATATTGTGTCTGACATTTACCAGGCAATAAAGGCTTGCTATGTCTATTGCAAATTTTGTATGAAAGATTTCAACCTTCTAAGAAAGGGAGAGTCCACAGTGAAGAGCCATATCAAAGCAATGAAGCATTGGACAGTACTCACCTGATGTGAATCTCAACTACTTTTGGCTCTTTTTTGGCTCTCAAGAGTGCAGATGGATAATGTATGAGTGCAAAAAAGACCTTAAAAGCACACAACTTCATCATGTATAAATAGAATAGAATATCATTGGCATGCTGTGAAGCAGCTGGAGGCTTGTTCTGATATGGAGACAATACAGTGTTTCCTATTTACATATTCAAGAAAGACAACATCACCCAATCTAAAGTTAGGTTTACTCCTTCACCACATGTACTAGTTTACTTGTGCATTGGCCTTGCCTGAGTCAATATTCAGACAACAAGCAGCTCCGCCTGATTATTTTACGGTTTACTTCCCAAGGAGAATAGCCACCACACCACCGAAGATAATGTCTTTTTAGGGCGTAATAGTGAGCAATCTGCTCAAAAGTTGAATAATAAGCTTCCTTTGTTTAAATAGCCTGAGGGGTTGTAAGCAATTACCAAACCGGGGAGATAGACACTTTCCCTAATTACATCTTCGTCCACCACAGTTTCACAGTAGACAGCCTCTCCATCAATTCTTCCCCTACGACAGAAGAAAAAAGACATCAGTACAATACAATACAAAACAAACAACTTTATTAATCCCACTAGAGGCAATTTGTTTGGAGCAGTTTGTTGTACACACAACACAATAATATACGAACAAACAAATACATACTACAGTATCGAGGTCAAGTTCACCTCAAAGCAAACCTCACTGTGACAATAAATTATTTATGTTCATATTCACTTGGTAGCCTTTGACTCAGCAGATAGAACACATTTCAGACCCCAATTCTCCAGTTGGTAACAGTGACAGAGTGTGGCGACACAAAAGCTGA
Source organism: Rastrelliger brachysoma (assembly GCA_024605115.1). Lineage (NCBI taxonomy): Eukaryota > Metazoa > Chordata > Actinopteri > Scombriformes > Scombridae > Rastrelliger > Rastrelliger brachysoma. The sequence continues at coordinate 5,083 of JANJYP010004010.1, read as the reverse complement.
CACGGTGGCCAGGCAGGCAGTGAAATATCCCGGGCATGTTGCATAACATAACAACAAAGCTCTCTGCGTCTGCTAGGGCATAAAATGACTCGGCGGAGGAGGGGCTGAGGGAATATAGCTTAACAGTTTCTTAAATCCTGGCAGGAAAGAGAGGATTTTGAAAACCAAGAAGAGGGGGAAGTGGAAAGAGGGCAAAGGAATCATGGAAAAGGAAAAGAAAAGGAACCATAATTTTCTTCTGGTTCATTCAGTGATAGAATGTGGATTGGCAATGATGGCGCACAGACCAGAAATACCTGTTAAAATTCACATGCCTCTATATACGTGCTTGTGCATTATGCAAATATTGATACATAAGTAAGGAGATTAAAAAAGCAATCTGGCTTTGAAGAGTGGGGTTAGTAATCGTTGCCAGCTGTATACATTCTCCACTGAGCAACGAGGAGAATTCTCCACTTGTTACAGAGCAAGCTACTCATATTGATTTGATAAGTGTATCTCATTGATATTATCACACATTTGCCAAAGATACCCAAGATTTAACTGTAGAATATGTGGCTACGTGCCTTATTTTCCATATAAAATCCGCACTCTTTGCATGGCACCTTGAAATGCTTTGCAACAGCTCCAGTCGTACCCCCTACTCACTCTCTTGGGAATTTGATCACATTCTCTGGGAGCATCCTTCAATCAGAGACTCTGTAATTTGTGTCACATTGTGAAAATTGATGAGGAGCCAGTTGTATGCTAATGCTGATTTCCCCCACACAGGGACTGAGAGTGCTAAACAATAAACATAAACCACTAGCTACCCTCTAGAGGAGGGATGTGCCACTNCACATTGTGAAAATTGATGAGGAGCCAGTTGTATGCTAATGCCCCACAATTTCCCCCACACAGGGACTGAGAGTGCTAAACAATAAACATAAACCACTAGCTACCCTCTAGAGGAGGGATGTGCCACTATTAATATTGCTGTTGGTGTTCCCTCCACCCTATGCACTAGAAGTAGTTGAGATTACACTGCACTCCTGGCTCAATACAGTATTCACCTCCCAGTACAACTGAGAGTGAAACCCATGGGTGTGTTGTTGACTGTAAAAAGAATGGTGGGCTACTTAATCACCTTTAACAATGTGTTTGTACCTGCTTGAGGTGAATACAAATGAGCAAAGGAAGGAAGTCTACACTACATTTTAACAGGACGCATGCTGCATCCGATTTAGTAGTAGTGACACAACCTTCACTGTCCTTGACAGATGCGTACAGTTTTATACACACACACACACACACACACACACACACACACACACACACACACACACACACACACACACACACACACACAGATTTTGCATAGCTGACTCACCCCCTGCAGATACACTCGTTTTATTATTCATGCCTTTAATTTAATAGAAATTTACTTTCCTGCATATAGTAGCATACCTCCCCCTGATGGTCAACTCCACTCATATGCAGCTATATTGTATTCTATGTATGAACCAAGCATTGCAGTTCTAGTTTAATTTACTATGGATCATGAACCAAAATAAAGTGTATGTTATCTTCGTAGATTTGATCTAAACCAATATTGTTTCAATTAATTTACATACTGTACATAATGTACTTGTGTGTGTACATGTTTACTCAGGCCAACAATGTCCAATGTAGCTTTTAATCTGGGACTATATTACAAAGAGTACAAACATCAAACTGCTTACTACATGGCAAACTGTGAAAAAGCAAATCAGAAATTCACAAGCTTTTACTCAAAATTATGCCTGGTATAGTACCTTACATTGAATACATTACCTATTTTCACAACCATGATAAACAAGACTTAAATGTATACTATGCATGTTATTTCACTTTAAAACATTTTTTTTAATACAGACAAAAATCACATCACTTGAGGCCCACTAGAAGTGTGTGTTGGTATATATATCTATACCAACACAATAATGACTCTGATTGTAGCAACCTGGTTATTGCACTTGGAGACTCTGTCTTTATTCCCTGCTCTGTTCTGTTCCGTCCCTGTGTCATGGATGTATAAAAAGCTAGGCAGGTCTGTGTGTAAGTTTTTTTTGGCTTTGTTCTCCCCAGCAGTGCTCTCTCTCTCTCCCTCTCTCTCCNTCTCTCTCTCTCTCTCTCTCTCTCTCTCTCTCTCTCTCTCTCTCTCTCTCTCTCTCTCTCTCACTCTCTCACTCTCTCACTCTGGTGTTTTTGAGCTGGGGAAGAGGGGCCATACTGTGTATATTGCTGTAGACACAAATACAAACCAACCATTCCTACATAATATGAAACCCCAAACCTTAATAGTTGGTTAATAAAAGTAGTGAGCCCTTGAGTGACATGAGCAACTGTCACAAAACTGTAAGCTGTATCTGTGTTTCTTGCCACGGTGAGATTAAATTCTGTTGCTCTTCCAGCTGCAGAGCTACAACAGATGCCACAGCATTACACTTCTTGCATCACAACATATTTAATACAAGAATCATTATCATTGGACACAAGTTGATTACTGTAGGAAATGATTAGATTCTAGAGATTGTATAGAGAATAAATGAACTCATGTTGCTTTTCCATTTCCGGAGCTCTTCCTACATCTTTTCTCTGTGCCGCAGCAAAGTCAATATGGTGAATGATGTTAAATAATTCGACTTAAATTATTCAGTAACAGATCTGAACATGTTTCATTTTTAAAACAATGTTCTATTCATCTAAAATACATTTTCTTTCAGCCAGAATTCCACACAGAAATTAAAGCATTTGTATAGTGTCCTTTTGAGGGGGGTATGTCCTCAGTCATAAATTATATTTGTCATTGTCAGAGTAAATAATAAGTGCACAGGTGTGTTTTCATCTAGTCCTGTCTGTGTATGATACAGATCTGTCACTCTGGCTGAGTTTGCTCTAGTTTGTGCATTCAGCTGTGTGTTTTTTCTGTGTGTTGCTTTGCTTCCTTTTATGTGGAACCTGTTCAAAGCAAACTGAAAGACTGTTGCTCACTGACTGGAGAAGATCAGTTTGGTTATTGTCAGTGTGGAGTGAACAGATGGTAGAGTCAGTGAGTGGTTTTAGGTTCAGCACTTTTCACCCCCAATCAGTACCATAAATGTCTGCCACACACATTGACACAAATTATTGGAAGGGGTGGTATGTTGAACAGTTTTGCTTCTAAAGCAAACTAAAATTATAATCATTAGGATTTCAGTGCTGACTGATTTCAATTATTGTGTTCAGGAGTCTGTTCTTATTGCCACATAAACACGAGCTGCAATTCAAATTGCACCTTATGATTTTTTTATTTTTTTCTTTCCTTTGTGCACTAAGTATGANTTCAGTGCTGGCTGATTTCAATTATTGTGTTCAGGAGTGTGTTCTTATTGCCACATAAACACGAGCTGCAATTCAAATTGCACCTTATGATTTTTTTATTTTTTTTCTTTCCTTTGTGCACTAAGTATGGCAGTATTCAGTTACTACTGCAGTCATTGAAACACCCTAGTTACCTTTAGCTAATTTATATCACCTTTTAGACGACTGAGATTGAACAGCTCCACCAAACCATAGGTGAACACCTTCAGTATCTTCACTGGGGTTGCACTGTTTGCTCTGGCAGGGCTCACTGCTCACTTGTTGGCTACCTTGCTGATTAGATGAATTTGCAATTATTCTTCTAACAGCTTACTGTGATTAGTCCTTCTTTCATTATTCCTTGCAATATTTAAAACTGGTCTGGTGGTCAAAAATGCAGAAAATATCCACTGTTTTGATTTGTTTTGCACATTTTTGATGATGATTGCAGTGCTTATCTTATTGATGAAAGCTCTGTGTTACATGTGACAGTTTCAGAATAAAAGCTATGCTATGTTTTGAAAGTTTAATGCTTTTAATGTTAAATAGCGGCAAGAGAAAATACTTGGCTTGCATGAGTAATTTAATACATNCTTTTAATGTTAAATAGCGGCAAGAGAAAATACTTGGCTTGCCTGAGTAATTTAATACACAGGGAGTAATAGTGAGTGACACTGTTATCTGAGGCTGTATTAATAGTATCAGATAACATGCATGCATCAGTACCATCTGAATATGTAATGTGAATCCCACATTGGAATGTGGGACTCTGCCACTAGGAGTACATACTTTTATAGCAAATTAATCACTAAATAGATACATAAAGAAGATAATCACTGAATTCTGATGACCATGCCTCCTTTCACAGTGTTCAGTTATTCGGGGTTGGTGTCCTTACACAGTGAACATTTGTCATGTTAGTGAATTCAAGTCATGGCTGTTCAGTTAAGTTAATTATACTGCATATATTGATTGCATAAAAATTGCTAAGATATTATGACATGCAGTAAATATATCTGATTGCATCTCTCTTCCTTTGTTTCTCTTCTTCTGTATCTCCCTCCCTTTCTCCTAAACCCATGCAACTTTCATTTTTTTCAATTTGTAGTATCCCAACATCTGCTGCATCAGCACACTGATACTGACTTCTGCCTTATGTTACTTAAACTCCTTCTCTGTAGAGCCGGAAGCAGGACATTCCTCGTGAGGAGCAAGGTCCATCGATAAAAAACCTGGACTTCTGGCCAAAGCTCATCACTCTCATGGTTTCTGTAATCGATGAGGACAGAACGGCTTACACCCCAGTCATTAATCAGTATGTACTTCTTTATTATACCATATGTAGTTCTGACAAGAAGTCTGATCACTCAAATGCATTCCCAAACTGCATTTATTGGCTGCTTTGTTTATTTTATTGACTACTGGATGAGATTTATGATAAGCAGATGTTCTCCTTACTCATGCATTGTTGTTACCATCATAATATTTGCAGTTAAATTAATAATCTTTATCATTATTAATTAAGATTTGCATCACTCAAACACAAAACTAATTTGCTTCATCTGGACTGCACAAAGTTCTAGTAACATAAACAACCTAACATGTTATTGTTGTTACATTTTTGGTTCATGTGTTGCTGAACACTGTTTGGTGCCTATAACTGTGTGACATTGCCATTTTTGAGCTAAGCTCTGCCCACTTCACAATAGTAAGCAGGACAAAA
>JANJYP010003997.1:0-20516 GCA_024605115.1 Rastrelliger brachysoma | reverse complement strand
AAAAAAAAGAGAGATACAAATTAATTCTGCCTGCATAAATGGACTGTTAAAAATAATTTCAGCTGATTTTTTTGTTGATCTGTTTTTTGCAGTATTGTCGTATTTTGTTAGACATCGGATTTCAACAGCTTGTGCCTGTACCATCTTTTGTTTTTTGTATATTTCACTGGTATTGTAACAAAAAGAAAAATAGACTTCACTTTGCAAATTTTACTTTTTTCTTTTCTTTTTTCTTTTTGCAAATACAGCTTGTTTTTGTAAAAGTCATTCACGGTGTTGCTGTTTTCTGTTCTTTCCTGACATAAAAAGACTTCTCTCTCACTTCACTTTTTAACCAACAAAACAATCACACTTTTCATTGATGACACTCCCCATGTTAATTTATACTGAATACATTTACATTTAGTTTGTTGGTGTTAAATTTTAGCTTGTGGTGACCACCAGAAGACGTCCACCACCCTGACCTCACTAACATCACCCTGCATTACATGTTATGTATCACAGTATTTTTAATACTTGTTCTATGCCAAAGGTTTTAGAGCTTTGTCTCAGGGAGACTCCACAGTTTCATACTGTTATTCACATGGGGGAAAAAATAACAAACATGTCCCCAAACAAAATGAGCTCATATATACAACTACACATTATCAGCCACTGTTAGGGTGTGTCGTTTCTTTTCTAGGTCATGCACTTACAAGTCAAGTGATGCATCAGTGGATTTAGTTTTGATTTCTGTTTCAGAATTAGACTACATAATGTCATAAAAGACATCTTGCTGTCATCTGATCGACTACACAGCCCTCTGATAAAGTTCCTGGACGCTGCTTCAGATCAGTCATGATTAGAAATCCTGGAGAAACTCAGTCACTATATTACAGCAGCAGGCAGAGTCAGCACAGTTGTATTTTTAGCACTTCCGCCAAGTTCACCCTGTCAGTCTGAGTATGTGAGCAGACTTAGCTCTGCGGGCTGCAGCTCCTCTCACAATGCCTTTTTACTGTAAAAGGGTGGGCTCTGTCAAACAATGACACCCCTCATAGACCGCAGGACAGCTGTGTGTGGTGTTAATATGTCAGTCAGTGTTTGGCTTTCATATAGTAAAAAATAATGTCAGTTTTGTGAGGAAAAAACAGAGTTAAAAGATAAATGTAGAAGTTAGCATTAAAGTGTGTTCATGCAGATTCAGTGCACATAGAAAATAGGATTAATGTATAAACTTGCAATTGTAGTATTTTTAGATTATTGTGGCATCTTGAGGATTCAACTAAGTGAAGTAAAGATGAATTTTTATTAAATTTGCATCATTTAAACTTGTTTGAGCTTATTCATAATAAATATAGATCTAATTTTGTGAGTGTCATTTTTAAAAGCTCTTTTTTAATAATTATATTTATTTGTGTATTCATGTATTGCTGCTGGACCGCAATGACTTTGAGTGCCTGGAAAGAGAGAAGAACTAATAGTGTTTTTTTTTTTTTTAGGTGTGTCTGTGTTTCTCTTTCGTGTGTGTGTGTGTGTGTGTGTGTGTGTGTTTCTGTGGTGTGTGAGATAAAGACAGAATTTCCAGAATATGGCGGAGGAGCAGAATGGGCGGGGCTTCTCAACCACAGCACCCAATGAAGAGCTCTGTGCCGCTGTCAAACACAGCTGATCGGTGATTCAGGGGCTGAGAGGAGACCTGAAGGTGCCACTTGTTGCTGTGCAGCAGCGATCGTCAGCTGACCGTCTGAGGTCTCGTCCATCTTCACATAACATCCTCTTATCTCACTAAAAAAAAGCAACTAAGCAACTACAACCACCCCTGCAGCCACTCCGGTACCAGGTCAGATCGCTGCTGCCTTATTCACGGCTTCCAGGTGAGACATTTCATCGCTAAAATGGGTGAAATTTTGATCCATTCATAGAGAGGAGGAGTCGGCTTTTTTAACTTTACCCACCGGCGACAAGCAGCTGACCGTCAAAACCTTGATAAAGTAGCGCGGTAGTAATAATAAAAATGTTTATTTCATGCATAAAACTGCGTTAATTATAAAGAGATTGTCAGATAGGCCTATTATTCATCATTAACATTACAGTGAGATTAAAATGTCTAAAAGATGAATCTAGTCTAGTTAATAACCATCGAAGTGTTAACTATAGTGATGACATGGAGCTGATGTTGCTTAGGAACAACTGAGCTGCTATTTTATATGTAGCTTATATTGACATTGTATTATTAACGGTGTAAGAAGGTGTAGACTGCTTAAGGTTCAGCGAGGTCTCCAGACGCTTTAAGATGTTGGTCTCTAGGTCAGGGCTTGAGGGTTTTTAAGGTTATTCGAGGCTTTATTAAGGGGATTTCAGGGGGTCCTTGAGTGCTTTGGCTGAGTCCAGTGTTCTTTAAAGTGGAGAAGCAGGTTTCAGGTGTTTGGTTTTTGTTGCTTTAAAGGTTAGCATGGAGGGTAGGTGCTCTCCAACAAAAATGGATAATCTTTGTTTCTAGAGGTTTTGAGGCTTATTTTTTTGTTTGGGAGTGATATGCGTTTGTTTTTATTTATATTGACTACTTTGCTTATGTTGCTTAATACTTTTTTTGTTTTAGTTTGTGCCAGTTTACAAAGCTTTACATGTAGTTTATCTAACTTATGTGTTTTAATCTATATTTTAGAATATATTGTAATATTCTTCTTCTATTATACATTTGGTTTGACACATTTGCCCCACTTCCCTACTTCCCCCTTCCCCTGCTATGACTATCCCTTACCTAAAGTGGCACTATTGCTCAACAGAAGTGTAATAATGGCACAGTACAAGCTTGTTCTCTATGGTGCACTTGGCTTTTTTTTTTAAGTGTATTTAGGTTAATATGAAAATTACTTTCTGATTTAAATTTAAAGTATTTGAAGGAATCTGACTGTGTTTTTACATTAAGTCTCTTTAAAGCTTTTTTATGGTGATAGAAAGTGGAAAGATTCAGATTCACTCCCCCACTGTGTTCAGTAAAGCAGCGTCAGCACTTCCACTGTTTGTTGTGCACGTTCCATTCAGTTTTCATTGTGTTGTGTTCACTGACTTTTCAAAGCATTTACAATCCCCCCTACCCCCACCCCTCAAACCCCCAGCTCAACGAAGCCAGATGACAGAGCAGGTGGAGGTAATGACCCACCTCATTATACCCTTCAGTTTATAAAGGAGGCAAGGTCTGCACAAAATAGGTTAGAAGGTAATAAAATAGGCAGTAAATTTTCATTCACAGTGATCCAACATTCAACAGGTTGTTTTTTTTTACCTGCTCAGAAAGCGAGAGAAGCAGCAGAGCAGAAAGAGTAAAGTTCAGCGTGGAAGAGAAGAGTGGGAATCACCTGTGAAGCCACTGATCAACCAGACTGTCAGATGTGGTTCAGTGGCTGAAGATGCTACTTATAGCCTGCTATGAGTTGACTGTCTGTAGTGTTCAGCTTTATCCTCATTGATCCACCTTTTTTAAAAAAAAGTTATTTGGGCAGTTTTCTCTTGTTCTTGTGCGCCAAACAAATGCTGATGCTGCTGGAAACATTAAAATGCATCACTTCCTGTGTGCTAGACAGTATTTCCAAGTTAGTTACTGGGTACAGTGTTACAAGCAGCAAAGTGTTTCTTAACATCATTTAACGCAATGTGACATGTTGCAGCATCTGTTTCAAACCTTTTTATCAGAGTCAGCACAGTAGCAGAGTTACTGACCGCAAATTTAGTTTAAATAAGTGTAATCACTGACTTTGTGTACATAAAAATGACATGATGCTTGTGCCTCTTACCTTCTTCTTACCTTCTTTGATCGTCTGCTGCATGTGACTTTAACCTAAATCCCTTTCAGTCTCAAAGGGGAAGTGAAAGACACACAAAAAAATGTTGATGCAAAACTTGAATGTGGTATCATTTTCTTCGTAAAAAGACACCAAGTTTTTAGTCTGAATCAGCCTGAGGAGGACATCCAGTCCACTGAAGTGTTAAGTCAGCTGTGGTGCAGCTCAAAGATGCTCTTAGTCATATTGAGTGCAGCCAGTCTTATACAAACGCTGCCAGATTGTGTGAGCTGACGCTGAAATAAGTGGGAAAAGTGACATTTAAGGGTTGCCAGAGTGATGTTTTTAGTGATTGTGAGTGCGGTGGCGTTGATGCGTCACATCTTTTTAAAACAACTTTTATTCATAAGCTTGTGAAAATGTGGCTTTAGTGAAGACAAGTCCTAATTTAACAAACTTCTTGCAGGTAAAAAGATTTAATCACATCACAACATGCAGCTGAGGAAATTTAGAAGTTGCAAATGTTTAGCTTTTTTCTTTTTTTTTTAGATTGTCACAATAATCCCATTGCTTCATCATTTCCTACTTAAACATTATAGCAATAGTTATGATATCACAGGGAGAGCCATGGTGACTAAGATGCAGAACTCCCACACAGGATGTGGTCACATAAGGTGTGTGTGTGAGTGACTGGCATGCTGAGACCAGTCAAGTCAGTTTTATCTTCATAGCGACAAATGACAACAAAAAGTTATCTTTGGGTTTTGTCATGTAGAGAGCAGGCCTACATTGTACTATTTATTTTACAAAGACACAACATTATCCTATGAGTAAAAACTTGACAACTTTCTTTCCCCTTTTTAATGGGAAGAAACCTCCAGCAGGTGGGTAGTTACCTGCATTGACCAGTTGGTTAGAGTGAGAAAGAAGGAGAGGACTAGTTTAAACAATGACAATGTGAATGGACACATAGAAACACGCTGCAACAGGCTGGTGGAGACAAAATCTCACTTCCTATTATACTGTTAGAAATATGAGGATCTGAGAGAGGTTTTCTTTGAATAGCAATACATAACATATCCTGAGGTTATCTGTCTCCTAGTCCCCCAGAAACTGTGTCAGTGTGCAGCAATGGCTGCAAAATATGCTTAGCATTGTCTGTTCAGTGAGAGAAACCAGTTCTGCCATACACGTTTCTGAGTGATTACATCTGTGATATGTTTCTTGATATTTGGGTCAGTGACACGATGAAGATGGACAATTCAAAAATATCTTTTAAAATGCCTTAAAAACAGCATTAGGTCTGTTAAAATGTACATTTTGTGTTTTTTCTGGTTTTGCCATTTGAAATGACATTTGCACCATTTTTACCAAATGTCAAATGGTGTAACCATATTCTTTTGTGATTTCCAAGATTAAATTTGATATTTAGAACAATTATATTCCATAACCTTTTTATTCGATAAAAAAAGTAGTTATGTAAGATCATGCCAAACTAGTTTATTAACACTTTTGCTTTTTTAAGAAAGTTTAATACGTTTTTATGGTTATACCACATTTTTACGATAATCATCTATTGTACTCTCTCAAGATGGATTTAATGCAGAAATTTTATAGTGGGTCCACAAAAAAAGGAATGTATTCAAGTTATTCATATATCTAATTTTAACCCCTTTAAGTTTGATTAAACTACATGGACACAAAAATACATCATTGACCCATTTGCAATCATATGTCAATGTTAGTAACCTTCTTTGCTGCTATGGTAACATAGATTATTATTTGGATTTGAGAGGGAGACATAAAGATGCACAGAATCAACAAGAAGAATAATTATAATAGGCATATAGGTAATGATGATGATGATGATGACAATGACGATCAATGAAGGGACAGAAGCTGGTGGTCTGCAAAGAGGTTGACAGCTGTGTGATGAGAAAGCACAAAACTGAGATGAAGATGCCAAGACAGCAGTAGGGGGTGGTGGTGGAGGGCCATCCCACGCTTTTCCTGAGATGACTGGCACCTGCCCTGANACACACACACACACACACACACACACACACACACACACACACACACACACACACACACACAGAAAAATACCAAAGCACACCTACACAGATATTGACACACACACTGTCAAGTGTGGCATTTAGCCTGAGACTCCATCGGTAGGTCTGGGCTCCACTGGCAGTCGTTTATCATATGAAATGCGTGTTTAAGATAAGCATTGTATGAGTCATCTGGAGAAAAACTTTTGGCTTGTTTTGTGTGGTGGTGCATTAAGTTACTGTTTCAAGTATCAAGTGTTGTGTTGCTGCTCTGTTGGGGGGGGGTTATTGGTCAATATGGTTGATGTTGAAACAGTAAACAGTGTGAGGTGACACTTTCACTTTTGCTCGACTCAAAGGTTAAAACCAGGCCTGGTTTACTGCAATGTTGTGAAATGTTTGATTGGAAGATAAGAAAGATGAAGAAAGCAGTCAGGAATAATCCAATTATTAGTTATAAATTTGTGTTTTTCATTTATTTTGGATTAATTTATATTGTGCACTGAAATATTTTCAAAATTATTTGTGGAAATGTTTTCTTGGGTGCTAATGAGATGCCTAATAATGTCAAAGAAAAGAATAATTATTATTTTCCACTCCTGCCTATTTAAGGGTTAAATTCTAGTTTAATCAGACTGTTTGCTTTGGATTTGGAAAGAAATTGCACAGAGATAAATAAAACGTGACCTCCATAGCACTCAAAGCAATTATTCATTGCATGCATTTCCTTCAATTACAAAATATCACCATATTAATATTTTCATAATAATGATTTGTCAAAATGAAGTGTTGCAGAAGCATTCAAATGTGAGATATCACTGTTAAAGTTTTCGTGGTCAGCAATTACACATCTCAGGTTTTTCTTATGAAATTCGAAATGAAGATATGAATCACTGTGGCTGCTCAGTGATCAACACAGCAGCTGACAGGTGTAAACTCACATGGTCGGCTCTGGATTAAAGAGCACAACAGGCCGATCACTGCTGACAAGACAAAAAAACCCGCTTTTCCCCCACAGATCTGACATTTTCTTGACATTTACAGTCTCGCTCTCGCTCTCTCTCTCTCTCTCTCTCTGTATGCATGTGTGTGTATTTTCCCTGATCCTTCATCTCTTTTTTGTCACTAGGAAGTCCAGTTTGATGTCTGCGTCACTTTTCTATCCATGGCCATGTGGACATGTCAGTCTGGTCTGTGGACTCCTCCTCCTGGCCACTTTTCAACATCTTGCTGCAGGTACGACTTTTAACCTCCCCTCCTGAACCCCTCACACCTTTGTTGTGGTTAGGGTTTTACTGGAATCTTTCCCCCCCTAAAAGCACACACTCGCACACTTCATTCATTAAAGTTTAACAACGATTATCTACATTTGATTTAGCAGACAGGCAAATATAGTTCAGCAACTTGCAAAAAAAAAAGAAACTGCAAAAGGTGTAAAAACATCGGTCTGACACTGCTTACACTGAATTTAGGCTCGCTAAAGGTGCAGTGCATTGTGATTGTGGTTTATTATCTGAGAAGAAACTTTTTTTTTCCTAGGTAGTATACCAGAAGGTTGTTTGATATCTTTCCATCTTGAGTCATTTATTCATTGGTGTTTTGCTTTGTATGAAGGATTTGATGGGAATTATGAGGTTAAGCTCATTAAACTGTTTCACTGCAATGTTTTCTCTAGGGACTTGATATTTTGCTGGATCTAGTTTTGACTTATGTCAGTAATGTGTCATTTCGTTTTGAAATTTACCACAGCTGTACTGAAACAACTCAAACCCTTTAACTCAAAACCTTGAGTTAGTTTTTGTAGTAGATTTAACTCAGATAACCTTTCAACAACACATGATTTTATCACCTTTTAGCTTTGGGATGGATGTTGTCAGTTTGATTTTGATTCCTTTTCAATTGTAATGTAAAATCAAACAATATATATCCGCAACAAATCTATGGCTCTGAATTTAAGAAGCTTTTCATTTGCAGAAAATCTCATGACTTTCTACTCTAACACTTGACCTACTCTACACATGTTGATGTTTGGGGTTTTTAGAAGTGTGTAGAGGCAGTGGAAACTATAATTCTGCAGATGCAGATATTTATTGTGGAAAGTGAAGAAATAAAGGAAGTGGGTAACTCTGCTGACTGCTCCAATGAAGTTGGCCATGTGTAAGGTAGAGAGGTAGTTGTGGGCAACTTTTCTTGATACATGTTTTTCACTGAATTTGTAGAGCAGCTGGAAAACACTAAACAGTGCATGGCCTACATTCAAATGTGTGTAAATAGAGGTTTAAAAAAGAATATGCCTTTTAGTCAAATGTCAGCGTTCATTTACAGTAAAAATATCACCATGCTGTCCTTTTGAGAATGTTAGTGTTGTTCTTAGTCACCTGACATTAAGTCAAGTCAAATCAAAGTTTATTTCTGTAGCACATTTAAAACAACCCCAGTTGCTATAGAAGCTGACTAGAAGACACAAGATAGAATAAAAGAATAATTATGAGTATGATGAATTATAAAAAATTATATAAAAGCAAAATATGATAAAAGCACAATAAAATTCAGGATGTCAAGATCAACTAGGATTAAAATGCAAAGTGCTGAAGCTTAAGCAATGATTTAAAACTTTCTATGGTGTGAGCAGTGTGGATTTTATAAAGTAGACTGCTCCACGAGTTTGGAGCTGCCACCATAAAAGGCTCTGTCACACCGAAATAACAAGAAAATAGCTGCACAGTACACGACTATTACTTCTGCAGATGGACACTGAATAGCTCCAGGAAAGAGGAGTGAGATATCTATCCTTCACTTTGAATCATTAAGAAACTGCCACCATTTTTCAGTCTAATGTGTAACTTTACAACACTAAATGGGGTAAAAATCTGGCATGCTGGGATAGTCCGGTGGTTAGAGCACATGCCACGTATACAGAACGCTGCAGCTGATCCCGGTTCAAATCCCGGCCGGTGTCTCCCCCTCTCTCTCTCCCCCATGATTTTCTGTCTGATTACTTTCGAATAAAAGTGTCTGTGCCACAAAAAATCTAAAAAAAAAAGGGGTAAAAATCTTCAATGTAAACTGAGTTAAATCTTTGGCAGTGGCAGCTGGTGGAAGGAAGGAGCAAGAAAATCGCCTCGAGAGTGTTTACCCTCCACTTTTTAAAGCCAAAAGAAAATAAGAGTATGTGGAGTGGAAATGGAGATTAAGGGAAATGTCATTTTTGTGGGACATAAAATGGAACTCATACTAATAATGTGTTGCAGGGGCTATGAATAATCTCTTGCTGATACCAATTCAGTAGACAAAAGTATCACCTCTCACTTTTTTTTGTCTCTACAGGCAGACTGAGCAACTGCACACATCCCCTAGTGCCAGAACATGGAGGTTTCCGCTGTGATCCATCGCCGTGCCGAGGGTTTCCCCAGAGGAGCACCATCCACTTCTTTTGTGAGCCCGGATACCACATCAGCAACAACATCCGTGCCTCCAGGTGCCGCCATGGGAAGTGGATGCCTCCTATACCGGCCTGCATCCCTATCAGAGGTGAGACATTGAATGCAACGTAGTGGACAAGAAAAGTTTAATTCTGTGAAGTTTGGTTGGTTAATGTGTTGCATTAATGTTCAGATTTGACATTATAATGGCAATAATGAAGGAGATAAAAATCAGATTTTCATGCAGGGGTTGATTCATGTTGAGTGTGAGAGGTCATTATAGTTCGAATCCTTTAAAAAGTTCTTTGGCAAACATTAATCTGAATAAAAGTAAAAAAAAAAAAGGAATGCATTACCAGCTCAGCATTTGTGCATACTGAAAATGTTTGCTTTGGTTACCCAGGAGTAACTTTTGTATTTTTTTATATAATCAAAGGTCAACTAGGTACAGGGAACTTTAAAAAAATCAACTCAATCCCTACAGGATAGGTTGCTGATAAGGAAATAGAGTTAGAACTATTAGCTAGAAAATAGACAAAATGCACAACAGAGGAAGACTAATACCAAAAGGAAAAAAGGGTCAATGGATGCTGCTCAAATAAAAAAAACAAAAAAAAACAACAGGCATAACATCTCTCAGTTTAGATAAAAAACCCCAGTAGTTTGTTCCTGTTGCTCATTTATTACTAAGCTAACGTTCTTGGATGACTGAGCAGCTCCCATCTTGACATTTCACAGCATCTGGGGCATCATAACATTCCTGAGCCATTACTTCAGTTTTATAACCCCCTCATTGTGACTCAAACATAACTACATCGAATCGAAGTTTTTTAGTCTGATTCATCTTTTTTTTTTACGACTGTTCCTCTTTTTTTTTTTCTTTTTTTTTAAAAAAAAAAGGAACAGTTGTAAAAAAAAAAGTAGAGTCTAAATAAACCTAAAATATGTTTTAACTGACTCCAGACGTGAGGTTTAGTCTAGCTATTTGACACTTAAGTCAACCAAAAAGTGCTAATAAATTTGTAAACCTCAGAACTTGATGAGACTGAGGCCTAAAGCCACCACTTACCCAACAGCAGCAGCACGGGCTCTCATTTGTGCGTGTGTGTGTGACCTATATAACACAAACACGCTCTACCTTTCTGCAGGGGAAGTAGAAAGCTTTGCGTTCCTCAGACCAGCTCCTGACTTCCTTTGTCGCCATTCACCCAAACGCAACGCAGCAGGAAGTCAGAACAGCAGAAAGAGGAAGTGGGGAAGCCACCATAATAACCATTAAACATTTCCTTTGTGCCATTGCTGTTAGTAGATGCCTCATGGAAAGATGCTGATGGAGACAGCGCACCACAGAACTTAGATAAAAAAAACCTTCTACTCGCACGTCGAAGATGCGTACCCAGAGAAACCTTGGTTTTCCGACAGCGGTGAAGCAGACGTTGTTAGATTTCATTGCTAGATTCACGCAGATTTCATGAGACACATGCAAACATTGCATAATCCTGGATCCATTTCTTCTTTTACAATTGAATTACTACTAAGATATCTTTTTTTTCATGCAGATTTAAAATTTGTTTTTCAGGACTCAAAATGATGTCTTGTTTTGTCTGACAAACAGTGCCCAAAATAATCATTTCACACTAACAGGAGAAAGAGATAAGTGGAAAAACTTTACATTTAGGAAGGTGGAAAATTTGCTGAAAAATGTTGTTGAAGCAACTGACAATGACGACTAGTCAATGAATTAAGTGTGTTTTGGTGTTATACATGGTGTTATATTGTCCAGATTTGAAAATCTCTGACTACAGGAAATGTGCAAAATGAGAAGTCAATCCTTCCAGCAGCATAGTTTTGTAATTGTGGATATTGTCAGTGTTCAGTTGTATTTTTCCTTTAACGTTGATCTCTCTTTCTCCTCAGATGGTCCGAACGTAAACTCTAACAGCCGAGTGAACGACTCTATGCCCAGCATGGCCACGACAGCAGTGGGCGTGTCCATCTTCCTGCTCACCACCACCGCCTGCCTGGTTGTCAAATCCCGCCTGTTCCCCTGTCAATCGCATGGGTAAGACAATATTTTGACAATACTGTAGGTTGAATGACATCAAGTGGATAAAGGATAATAGAACAGTCTGTTAAGCTCAGAAAATTAATGCAGTCTTTAAAAGAAGGAAAAGACACATTACAATATTCAAAATCTAAGACGATAAAATGTCACAATATCTATGTATTGATTTATCACTCTGCCCTTATGTAAAGCACTTTTATACATTGCTTTGAATGAAGAGTACTATACAAATAAAGTCTGGTTGATATGATCTGAAAATCCTGATTAATTCCCTACCTAGGCCAAGAGAAACATTTGGGAAAAACCTTTTTTTAAAAGCTTGAATCACTTTCAAAATGTGACTGTTTAAGAACTTAATGTGATGTGTTAGGCCTGCATTTAAACTGGTCACATTTGTCAGCATATAGCAGAATATGTAAAAAATATCACAGTATCGATATCATTATCCAGCTGTATGAAGCACCTGTTTATTCCACCTTATGTAACTATCTCTATCTCTATCTTTCTTTCTTTCAGTAGCCGCCGCTCCTCAGACCAGATGGACCTGATGGTGGATGGACTTCCTGTCTCTCTCCCATCCTATGAAGAGGCGGTTTATGGCAGCTGGGGGCAGCGCATACCTACCTGCTCAGCACCGGGACCCACCCAACTCCTTTTGGCTCAAGAAGCCTCTGGCTGTCACCAGACGTCTACCAACAACCAGTCGGATGGTGGTCCTCACTCTCACCCCCTCCTGCCTGGCCAAAGCCCGGACAATCCCCCACCCCCTTACGAGGAGGTGCAATCACACCCTAGAGACAGAAGGAGTGATGAAGACGTCCGGCAGCTACATGTGGCACTTTTAGATGACAAAGACACCTGAGTGACAGACTGTGCTTCTTGTTTTATCTTCATTTCCAGCACACAAGCTGCTGCTGTTTAGTAAAAGGAACACATTTGAATTGACGGCTGATCATTTATGTGTTTGCAAACGACAATAACGATGATGACAGCTGAACCACTGACAGCAGACTCCTGTGCTGCCTGCACTTTCCCTGGTTGGCTGCAGCTCACCAGCATCGGGACACGGTCCTACCACACGCTATTTTTAAGATGACGCGGATAAGCTCTGATTTGCCAGTTGTCAGGTCATAAAAAGACCTGAAGGAGAGAACTTAACATTTATTGATGTAATGTTGATTGTATTATGTAAAGTATGAATGCATGTGACGGAAGAAGAAGAAGGAAAAAATCTTTATATCCAGAATGTCTTATTTCAGGAAAAAAACTGCCTTGTTTTTAGTGTGATGATGGTGCACATTCACTGTTTTTTCTTCGGTTTTTAAAAAAAAATTCAACAAGAAAATGAATCAAATTAACTAACCAAAGGGGGGTTGAAGGTTTTATAATCCTTCAATTTAAAGAAAATCCTAAAAAAAAAAAAAAAAAAGAAAGCTATGCGATTTGTGTGTGTGCGCGTGTGTTTTCAGTGCTGTTCTGGAGACACTGTCTATCCTTCCCGTCAGTGACGGGGTTGATCAAGACTTCCTCGACTGAGCTGGTGGCATGCTGTTACAGAAACCTGTTTCCACAGCAACCAACTCTATTCCATTTCTATCTGAGACTTTTTGTATATTTTTTTTTTGTCATGCACATTTTGTTGATTTGAAGCCAGCATGGTGCACAGACGCTCGGGTGATAGATGGTAAACTTTTATGAAATTCAGCTATGAACAACAGAGCATGTTGTGACGTTGATTCATAAAAGGTTAATTTAGTGTACAGCAGATATTTAGAGACTTGAAAATGCTCCAAAAGCAAACAGTATTTGAAAGTATTTCTCCTGTGTTCATTCAGTGATGCGTAAAGTAAATATACTTTTGATTAATTTAAATCTGCAGTAAAAACTGTTTACTGACTGAAATAAATGTAGACACGGGTGCTTTTTTAAAAATCAAAATAATCATCCTAATTACAGCTTTCATCCACAAACTGCACTGCAGAACAACACATTTTGGATCAAATCCTCCCCACATATCCTAGAACTCAAATCAAACATGGATTTTGGGTTTTTGCCTTTCATTGGTTCGCTTTCTGTCACTGTTTGATAATCTATAGAGCGACTGACACCTTCACAGACCTTGAATGTATTTAATGTTTATTTTGTGGCAAAATAAATCTATTATATGGATTGTAATATTTACAGATTGATTATTTGTATATTGTATTATTGCACAGAATTATATAATAAATAAATATAAATGAATAAATGTTAAGTCTTAGTTTTACCTCTTGACCTCGTTTGTTCATTTGCATCAGCTCTGACATTGAGAACAAAGTGGAGGAAATGCTGGATGTGTTAAAGTCAGCAGAGCAGGACAAGCATATTCAATCAAAGGTAAAAGAAAGTCTTTTTTTTTTTCCATGTGTTGTACTTTGTAATTTTGAAGATGTAGCAGTCTAAAGTTTACTCTGCATGCTCTAACCTACTTTTTAGGAATATGTTAATTTTCTGAGCTGAAAACAGCAAAAATTTACATAGCTGTGTCATCAAAGTGTCTGAGCTTCATTGTTTTTACTCATTTTGTCACTATACTAGTTTTTTCCTGATCTAATCAACATTTCTCCTCCACCAGCTGCAGGTTAGTCTTCACACAGACACACAAACCAGCACAGAACAGTAAAGTTAATCATTGATGGTCATTGTGTTGATAGGAAGAGAAAGTGATTGAGAAACACTCGACTCTAACATAACAACAACAGTGGAGGTGTGTGGATCACGTCTTCTATGTCTGCTCATTACACTTTTCTCTGGCTCAAAGTTTAAAGGTTAAAATCATGTTGAATCATATCCAGTTTGGTCTGATTTTTGTATCTCAGGTACAAAAAAAACTTGCACAGAGTCAGGACACTAATTAACTTTAGTGTGTTTGTTTGAAGGTTTTTTGGTGGTTGGTTTGCTGCATGGTTTTTCTTTGAACATGTTTAGGAAAACATTTGAACACCATTTACTGATTGGGAGGAGCTGAGGGATACTTTAACCCTCACATACTGCTCAGAGTCAAATTTGACCTATTTTTATATTTGAAAGCAGTAAATACTGAATACAAACAGTTTTAATGCCTTTCAGAGTACTTTATGGGGCTGTAATTTTCTACCAGAAGGGACTGCAGCTGAGTTTGTTGTGAAATGTTTTAATATATAATTTAGTATATTATGTTTAATAAGAGTTTGCATGTTGGATGTATTGATTGAGCTTTCTTTAAGTCTTCTGTAACAATAATCTGAGCCTTTTTTGGCTTACAGACATTTGATGATATCTTCAACTAAATTCATCACTGAGGAAATAACCAACAGAGTGATTGATAATGAAAGTAATAATTTGCATGTATTAATATGAGCTGTTGTCCTAATTATAATTAAGTTAATCTAGTAAACTTTGATCAGTAAAACCAAACTAAGCATTTATCTTTTTAAGAGAAAAAAAGGTTCTGGATTTTACTTCTTTACAAAAGATCTTACAATAAAGAATAAAGATTAAGATTACATGTTCACATAAGTGTGTTCTGTGTTTTAAGGCAGCTGTGAGACATTTTTGTGGTTCTTCCTATGACTTAAAGCACAATTTGAGTTTCTGACAGCAAACTGGGTGAGAATTTAGAAACTACTGAAAGGAAATGTTTTCATGTTGTAAAAAGACAATCATATGCTAAATTATGTTGAAGCAGGGAGATACAGTAGGGGCTTTCTACATCCTCTCCATGCACCAACCTGGCATTGCAGTACTCTCACAAATGGTGCAACCCCAAAAGTGTGAAAATGAAGATGTAAATGATGCATAATGAAACCACTGGGAATCATATCTTGTTAAATCATGTGCTATTTTTTTATTATTTAAATTTCATTTCTGCAAAGAAAAGCTTGTTTTGAGTGTTTTAAAATTTCCACTATATTTGAAATCTTTTCTTGACGTGGCCCAAAATATATTTTCATGTCTTAGGTCAAATGGGACATGATATTGTGTGATAGTAAGTTTTTTTCTCCAAAAATGAGTAAAACCTAAAAAAATACACACTCTCTGCTCTCTGAAACATTCATCAAGGTTTAATCATTGATCATTGATCAGTCAGATCCCCTGTTGATGCTCTCTGTGGTTCAAAATTTAATATAGACTCTTGTTATGAAAGGAACATACTGCGAGGTTGTAGAATATGAACATTATATAAGGGTTAATTGTGGTGATGGAAGAATGATTCTCTGTATTTCAAAATCCTCAGTTTCTTGCATTCTTGACACATGCTGATCAACAAGGGATAGTATCTCACTGTTATTTCCATTATGTTTTTGTCTGGAGTAGTTTTCCAGGAAAGTGACTCTTGTCTTCTTGTATTTACCCCAAGCATCTTACAGTACCCTCATAAACACACAGTGTGTCACTTCCTGTGGAGTTTTCCAAGGAAGCTTTGATTCAAACATTCACAGGAAAAATGAATCTTTCCTACTCTTTACTACTCTTACTACCTACATTAATGTAATGGTTAAAAATGAGGCTTTTTTTTTTTTGTTTTACTGAAAATCTTGGGTGTGTCTGACAGGTTTGTCCGGTTTGACCAAAAGGAGAAGTTGGTTGGATGAGTCTATTGTTGGGAAGTGAAAAAGAGAAGAGTCAGCGCTGTTTACTGTAAGCATCTGGCTGTGGTTTACAGTCAGATGAATGGAGACTTAAGAGGGCGAATCATTGAAGACAGTACAGTATATGTTTGGTAAGATAGTAAAGGGATGCATTTAAAGCATATTTTTATCATCACATTACATTATTGCAGGACACTCACATTTTGTTTTTGACCCTCATAATTTTGCACTTTTCTCTCTCTTCTTTGGTTGAGTAATTGAACTTTAGACCCATTGCATGAGTCATTTATCAACCAGCATTAGCTAATTAGGAAATCAGCAATCTACCTCCACAGTGTTTTTGAGGAAGTCACGTCACAGGCAGTAAGTCATGTCCGAACACCCAGTGCCAAGAGCAGGGAGGGGAAATACAGAAGTTTTAAAAGCTGTAACCTGAAAGAAACATTTTTTTTTCCCTTTTTAAAAGTCAGTGTTTCAAAATATTTCCCATAAAATCACCAGCATGTGACACCAGGATGAGATGGTGCAAACAGGGTAAATCTATACTTACTCGGTCAGTGGTGAACATCTTTACTGAAATTTATGTGATTTTTAAAGTTGATGAAATACTGCTTACTGTAAATCTGCCGATGCCCTGCCCAATCTGGATTTTGATTGCCTAAACCTGAAGTTGATTTAAAAGTTTATTTCTAGATTTTTATTTGGCTGAACACTCCTGATTCAGTTAATCAGCTGTCAGCAAAACATAAAAAGTTACTAATGGAGTCACTTGGAGGTCTACAGATACTTTCCCTAAGTAAAAGTAAGTTTAGTTTGTTTCAGTTATTTTTAAATGTTTGCAACTCAAATAAACATGTAATCCATAAAGTAAATAATTCTTGATTTCTGATCTCCTTTAGAAACTGTGATGAGGTGTTGGCTGAAATATTAGTTTATAACAGCAACCCTGTAAAATGTGCTTACATTATCAATATTAAAAGTATTGTATTGATGTATAAAAACAGCCTATGAGTTTTATAAGTAATTGGAATATTATTGATGCATTCATGTATACGTGGCATCTTACTGTTGTATCAGGTAAAGCTAAAGATAAATTTAATTACTTTATATAATCTTGAGTAATTTATACTGTGACAATGCTGATGTTTTGTATATTAAATATGAAAATCTGTAAACCTTCAGTTCAGCTTGTATGTATTTGGTTTTTTTTTTTATATTTCTTTTTCTACTATTGTTTTTATTGCTTGTGTATTCATTTGTTCTATATTCTTTTTTAATTGATACTCTCTATTTATTATATGCACTTGCTGTTGCAATAATGTACACGTCCCCATCATGGGACTAATAAAGGAATATCGCAATTCACTGAATACAGTAAAAGAAAAAGTACAACATATTACCTCTGTAATATGGTGGAGTAGATGTTTTAACTTAGAAATACTTCAAGTAAAATACCTGCAAAATTATATTTCAGTACAGTTTTTTGAGAACTTGTGCTCAGTTACTTTCCACTATTGCACTCATGATGTAACACAAAGACATAGAAAGACCAACTGCAACAGTGAACTTAACTTAACTCTATTATGTGTCATTACAAACTGAGGCCTTCACCGAACAGCTGTATTTATACTGAGATTGAAATACACATAGGTGAACTCTATTAAGTAATTGTGTGACTTCTGAATATTGTACTGGATTTTATTTAAGGGTATCAGAGTAAAGTGGGCTGAATACATATGCACAGATTTTTATTTGTAAAAAAAATATTTAACACTGTATCATTTTCCTTCCACTTCACAGATAAGTGTTACTTTGTGTTGGTCAATATGCAATTCCAATAAAATACATTTAAGTTTGTGGTTGAAACATGATAAAATGTAGAAAAGTTCAAGGGAGTGAATACCTTTACCAGGTCATAAGCCTGGACTCACCAATCTCTGGTGATGTTGTCAGACAACACGTTGCAATGCAATACAATGAATTCTGTAATTTGAGACGGCTCACACATCTAATTATGAATGATTGCATAATTTAATTAAATATTTGGTTGGCTTGATTTAGCATGATGTCTTTCCAATAAGCCGTCTTATGATTTTCTAGAACAGTACAATTAGTCACTATAAAAGTTGTTATCTTTCAATTTCAATCTTTGTTTCCATATGAAATATATAGTATAGTGTGTTATATTATATGTGTCATTAAAACATTCTACATAGATTTTTGGAATGTCAGCTATCAATTTTCTAATCTTATCAGTGAAATAATTTTATCCAAGAATCCATTTCATATATGGGAGACCTTAGAGAAAAACAATGCTGGGTTTACAATCCCAGCTCCAATGAAGTTAGGACGTTGTGTAAAATGTAAATAAAAACGGAATACAATGATTTGTAAATTCTCTTCAACTTATATTCAATTTAATACACTACAAAGACAAGATATCTAACTGATAAACTTTAGTGTTTTTGTGCAAATATTCACAAAAACGGGAATTCCCCTTCAAGCTTCCCATTGTGCTTGTGCAACAACTGAGCGTCAGCAACACTGTGTGTGAATGAGTGTGTGATATGAGAAGCTGCCGGTATCATTGAAAGTGGGCTGGCGTTCTATTGATTCAAATTTTCTCTCAATAAACAAGTGGAAAGAATTAAATAATTAAACTGACACCGCGCTCTGAAAACAGCTGAGTGAACACACTGATGTACTGATTATTGACACTGTAAAAGTGGGGAGGGTCCAAATGAATGACTTTAATTCATTTGGACCCAATGCAACCACCATGTGTTGAACCATATCACCAGTAACATGACAATTTATTTGATTTTCATCCACTGGATTGGATCCATTGGAATGCATATAGAGAGTGCAAATAATCTGTATTTACCACACTTAATGTCTTACATGCATCTCTGTTATTACATTTTAGGTGCTTCATTGGTATAAACCTTGAAAGGTGAACAAAGGCCAGTTAGAGGAATGTGGTGTCCAAGTCAACGGAGAAGCTGGTCCAGAAAAGACAGCAAATGTGAAGTGAACACCCTTTTAAAACAACTCCTGGACTTTGAGTGAGGCTTTGTTAAGAACACAACACATCTCCACACAGAATCTCACTTTCACAAAGGAATAGCCGACACTGCAACCACATGTCCACGCTGCCATTTAAGGTAATAAGTCTCAGAATCGAGTTGTGTTCACTTCAGTATATTTCAATAGTGCAGTTCCAGGTTTATTCTCTCATTTACTTTCTATTGCACATCATCATAACCATTTTGCCATGATTCATTGTTTTTATGGAATGTATTTTACAAAAACTGAATACTGAATGTATTTGATGCGGTGTAAAGTGGAATGTTATACAACTATCTTTTGTCATTGAATTCAGGTTACGTTGGCTAGGACATCCAGATTGAGAACCTATTCAGGATGAGGAATTGTATTTTTAGGAACTATATTTAATTCCTTTAAATGTACAGTCACTGAATGTGTTTAACACGGCACTGTTTTCAATAAATGTCTGGTGTTGTAAAGTCATCTCTTGTCATCTCTAGTTTTGGTAATTTTGGCACTGTACCACCACAATGGTTTTGAAGTGAAACAATCAAGATGTGATAAAAGTGGAGACTTCCAGCTTTAATTCAAGGGGTTGGAGAAAAATGTTAGGAAGGCAAGTACTTTTATATATAGACCACTTATTTTGGAGGCTCAAAAGTATTCGGACAAGCTATATAATCATAAATAATTTTTTTTTTTAAACTTTGTCGAGCATACTTTGCAGGCAATGACCGCCTGAGGTTTGAAACACATGAACATCACCAAACACTAAGTTCCTTCTTTGTCATGCTTATCCAGGCCTTAACTGCAGCTGTCTCTAGTTGGTGTTTGTGGGTCTCTCTATCTCAAGTCTTCAGCGAGTGAAATGCATGCTTGATGGAGTTGAGATCATGTGATGGACTCATCTATTGCAAAATATTCCACTTCTTTACTTTAAGAAACTCCTGGTTGGCCTCACAGTATGTTTTGGGTCATTGTCCATCTGTACTGTGAAGCGTGGTCCAATGATCTTTGCTGAATTTGGGTGAATGTGAGCATGACATGGGCTTATTCAGAGCACACAAGTTTTAAATGGTGTCGCTGTACCATTTAAGCCCATAATAGATTTTTGGACTTTTTCATCATATGTCTTAATTTTATATTCTAAAATCTATATGAACTCATGAATACATTTTAAAATGAGAGATAAATCTGGCCTTACAAGAAATTATCTCTCTTATGAATCATGTCAGCACCAAAATCTAACTTCAGGTGTTCTGAAGTTAAGATTTTGGTGCTTAATGGGTACACTTACCCTAACAGCTGGAGACATCTGTTAGAAAATAAAAGTCATTGAATGTAATAAGTTCCATTATTTTCAAATAACTGAAATAGTTAAATTACATCACTTACATTTTAAATAAAGTGACTATCTGTAATATATTACATTTCCAAAGTAACCGTCACAACCTTGTACACCTTGCACTGATCAGACAGACATCTACACTCCCACACATGAAATATTCTGCAAATTTAATTCATCACCTGTTGTTAAACATTCTTCCTTTTCT